>PVHX01016566.1:0-42865 GCA_004024805.1 Geosciurus inauris | reverse complement strand
TCACAGACATACAACCCTTTCCTCAAGTCTCACTGCATCTGTTCTTCATCAGCCACCCAAGTGAGTTTATGAAATACACATTTCATTTCACATTCAATACCTGACAGAGTGTCAGGCACCCACAACCAATGTGCCAAAACTTAGAAGTGGTGCCCTCCACATAACTCATACATGCACTAGAAGGAAATGCTTACACTGTACCCATGGTGTCAAGCCACCCTGTTGTCAGGATTGCTATCAGCCATACGGGCTCAAGGCCTCAGGAGATGCCCTTTGTCTCTGTCTATATAACATGTCTTTCAGTTCCACATATTTGGTGCTCAATAAAAAATACTGGATAATGATGGTGGTGGAAATAAGAATGGAGATGATGGGGATTCAGGGTGGCTCTGGAATGTGAGTCTAGGAGCAACCCCTCAGTTATGACTCAGAAAGGAAAATTCTCTGGGCTGTAAAGAGAATCTGGCCCCAGCTGCTACTGTAGGAGCTGGAAGCCATTTCCCTGTGTCACGAGGAAAGGGCGCTGATGCAGTAGGTGACTGTTTTTGCAATTAATTCAGTGATGTTTTTGTCATTAGCAGTAATAAGTGATTCTATCATCAGTTATCGGCGTGGCTTCCTCAATCTTTTTTTTTTTTTAAGAACACTCCAGAAAGCACTGCCAACTAATACCACTGCAATTTCTCTTGATTCTCCCCTCACAGAGCCAACTGCAGATGTGGCAGCAGGAAAAGGGCAATTCAGCCCCCACTGGTGGCACTTGGCTGACCCTTGCCACTTACCAACAAAGGAGCAGAGTACACCATATTAGCCATTTACTCAGCTAAATGCATGAAAATAGGGTGCTGTTCATCAGTTCCAGTACAGTCTCCTGGGTATTTCAAAGAGTTCAACATAAAACTCAACAGAGTACTAGCAAGAATAAAATAAGAGCCAGGTGTGGTGGTGCATGCCTGTAATCCCAGCACTTTGGGAGGCTGAGACAGGAGAATCTCAAGTTCAAAGCCAGCCTCAGCTATGGCAAGGTGCTAAGCAACTCAGTGAGACCCTGTCTCTACATAAAACACAAAATAGGGCTGGGGAAGTGGCTCAGCAGTCAAGTGCCCCTGAGTTCAATCCTTGGTACCAAAAAAAAAAAAAGAATACAATAAGCTCATATGAAATATGGTAGAAGCGATTTTTCTAGATTTTGCTCACATAAGTCTAACATCAATTAAAATAAAATAATAATGAAACTACCATTATTTCAAAAATGTTTCTTTCCCCTCTCCCTCCTAATTTTCTATTTGGCTAGAGTTAATTTTTTTCTTGTTAAGAACTCATTTTCAAGACAAATTTTTGTTTTATTTCCTGACTGACTTATTAAAAAACTTCCAAATCAAAGTAAGATGACTCCAACTAGCAAAGGAAGCTATGGAACTATTTCCCCCCCACTCCCCTGGGGAAAGTTTTTTCAGTAACATTTTGGCAGAGGGAAAACCTAATTATAAAATCTTTGCTGTCTAGAAAAGAAATGTCAAAATAAAATAAATGTTGTCATATGCAGGTTGTAAATCTCACTTTATTATTCATTATTAAACAAAAATAACTGTCAAAAAGTCACGGAAAAACATTGGTTAGCCAAAGATCTGAGCAAAAACATCAAGTATATGACAGTGAAGCTATATCTGTATCCAGCTGATAAAAATTAAAATGAAACCATGACAACAACATTAATTCTTAGGATACTCCCCAAATAACTTAATGCTGGGCTTGGCTGTGGAAGGCTGCCCTGAACTCTCATCCACATGCATCTCTGCCTCTTTGCCCTAAGGAAGCTTCAGCCTGGGCTTCCCCAAGACCTCCACCACACTCTGAATCTGGGATCATGGAAGGAAAGGCAAGGAAGGCTCGAGCAGCAGGCTTTCTTTCTGCCAGGCACTGTGCAAGTGTGACTGACTGATGAGTAGGCAACATCATTTTCAAAAAGGAGAAGCCTCTTTGCCCCTACATAGTACCGCCCTATTCATGGTTGATTCTTTTTATTTTTTTATTTTTTAGTTGTTGATGGACCTTTATTGTATTTATATGTGGTGCTGAGAGTCGAATGCAGTGCCTCACACATGCTAGGCAAGCGCTCCACCACTGAGCCACAACCCAGTCCCGATGGTTGATTCTTTCAAATTATTTTTTTAATGACTAAAATGCAAACTGGAGAACTAATATATGTCTTAGCAGTTATCTAAGGGACTAGGTAAATTCAATTCTCTCGTGCTAAAAGACTTTACAGAAAATATTCATCTACTCAGATAGTCATCTTCTAATCTGATTTTCTTCTCAATTCTTCTTTCCTTCTTACTCTGCATTCAATCATCTCTGACTGAAATGACTGTACAATGAATGCGCATTCAATTCTACCAAATATAACTTCAAAATGATTTTCCAATCCATCCCCATTCTCCAGCCTCACCAACTTGGGTTAGATACTTTCCTCACCTGGGCTCCTAGGGTGATAAACATGTTAAGAGTGCTTCAAGTTGCCACCAGAGGTTATCTTTCTAAAGCTACAAACCGACCGGGCCACATTCATGTTTAAAGACCTGATTTATTTCCTATCAGGAAAAGTTCAAACTTCAGCCTAACAGAATCTTTCACATCTGGCCCTGACGTACTTTCTGGGCATCAATGCCTGCCCCTCCCTATGAAGCATACCATATGCTTCAGTCGCATAGGACTAAACTTTCCTGTATTAGAATACGTCATGTCCTTTCCTGCTGCCTTTGCCTTGTACAATTTGGCTCCCTTGCCTAAAAATGTCCTTCCCCTTCTTTCCTGCCTGACTTAAATTTTAAGCCCCTGGTTAAAAGTCGCATCTTTTGTGAACCTATTGCTTAGTTCCCCAAGTCTTTATCTCTCCTCTGTCCAACTGCCACATACTATCTACATCATTTCTACAGCACTTATCTCTCTACATTGCTAATCAGTTGTTTGTGGCTTTGTCTTCCCCCATAACTCTGCTTCTCAAGGGGCAAGAACAATGTCTCACTGTTTGTGTTCCCAAGACCTAGCACAGAGCCTGCCAAAGAGGACAAATAAATAAATGGAGAACTGGCCACTCACCAAAAATAGAGATCGAAGGTACTAAAAATTAACTTGGTTATTACACAGTTTTTTTCCCGAGTCTTTATCCTGCAAACTCCATGACTTGACTTTTAGGAGTCGAGATGCTGCTTTAATCTATAGGATATTGGCAAGAAGGAGGGGGGCTCCAGGGCCCCAATGAGGATTTAAGCAAATATCAGATCCACAAATACCTGAATCTGTCACCTGGTCAATTACTTTGAAGTCAAAGGAAGTTGTTCAAGAGCACTTGAGGAAGCGCTGAGCCTAGAAGTAGAGAACTTGCTCTCCCCTCTAACATATCTGTCTTGAATTCCGCATGTTGTCAGGACTACTCTGGCTTTGGGGAAATGGCGGCTTACAGATAGACAAGGTCTTCTTTCTCCAGGGTGAGTGAGAAAAAGGGATCTCTCCACTCCTGGTAGGCAGTCACTCAGCTCGTCAGAGGAAGTGACACCATAATAACGAGGCAGAGGCAGCCAAGTGACCACCAGAGAGTGGAGAGCCAGGCACAGGGAGCAGGAGGCTCAAGGGCCTTATTCAGTTACATGATAGACAGTGCTCGGAGTCAAGGCCTCTTAGTTAAAAACTAATTAACTGCATTCTTAAGAACACCTTATTGCCAGAAGTTAAGGAAAACTTGAATGAGGACTGGATATAAACAAAAGAGTGGTTGTTTCATGACCAATACTGAGATAGGAATTTGGGAATATGGAAAGAGAAATACTGAGTCTCAGAGCAGAAGTGCCCATGAATCGTTGCAATGCAGGAAATGCCCATGAACCCTAGAATGCAAAACAAGTAGCTCATTAATAACCTGCCCCTGGACCCATACTTGTGCCCAAGTCCTTGTCGAACAAAGCAGCATATGCCCGTCTGGTGTAAAACTGTGTAACCCCACCCCAACCCCTCCTCTAGTTCAGCCCTAGCTACTATCCCTCTATAAATATCAGACCCCAGACCAAGGCACTGCTTTTCACTCTCTAGACAGCCCCAGTCTTTTCACCCTTCAAGTGCATAATCCATTCCTTCCTAAATAAATCTCTGTGCCTCAATACCGGATGCATGCTGGGATTCTTTTATATCACATAAGTCAAGGACCTTGTCATTCTGAGTTGAGGTCTCTTCTCTGGAGCCTCCTGGGACCCTCTTCCAGTATTCAAGTGATAGAAGAGAAATGCTGTGACCTGGGGCAAGCTACTCAATCTCTGAGGCCAAGTTTCTTCATTTTGAAAAATGAAAATAACAATACGCATCCTAATATAGTACCTGACATAGAAATAAATATCAGCTACTTTCGCTGATGATAGTCACCAGCACCAGAAAACTGCAGAGCCGAACAGGCTCCTATTTGGATATTTATCAAACAGATTCTAGACTTAGGTATTAGAGCCACGTTCTCACATGTTGTGCTTAGAGCCTTCTAGGTCACATGCTCTACTCTATGAGCAATTTCTTGAGGGTCATAAAAACACAATGATGAATTCCTTTATCACAGGGGGAGACTCATGATGACTCCTTTCTGTTTTCACAAGTTTAAATAAGGCACATCAGTTACCAAAGAAAGAGATTCAGTAACGATAGCCAGGGATTCAAATTAAGCATCAGAAACTGAATTACTTGTTCAGATGTTCATCTGAATATTTGCAGGGGTTTCAAATGATTTGCAGCATTCAAGGCAAACAAGTGCTGTGACCCTCAACTCCCAGTCAGACATTAATCAGAGTTTTCATCTTGACAAACAACACTAGCAAGGGGGAGGGCTCCTGCTGAGCCAGAGGAGGAGGTTTGGGTGGGGTGGATTTGGCAGCGAGACACCAAGTAACTAATGTAGCCACTGAAAGAGCTGAAGATAAAGGAAGATGGATGCAGGGAAAGGCCAAGCAGCAATGATAGGAATTATAAAGAAATTATAAAATTATTATTAAATTAGAAAGAAATTATAAAATTATTATTAAATTAGAAAGAAATTATAAAGCATTGTAGTAAAAGATTTCCTCATTTTAGTGGGGCTAATGCCATTGCTTCTAATGATGAGATACCAGTGAGATTTTATCTCCCCTTTAAAATTTATTTAGGATGAAAAGACTCGAAAGTCTGCTGAAGGATTGGAAACATTTGTTCTCTCAAAGTTAAAATGGAACCAAGAACTGGAAAAGTTATCTAACTTATTACATATTGATAGGCAAATGACTTTTTTTCTGTAATTTAAAGAATAGGTAGTCACAGATCTTGGAGATTCTCAGATGAAAACTCTGAGACAGAACAAAATGTTGTGAGGTGCTCTCACTCAGAAAGCTTAGATGACACTAAGTTTAACCTTCCTGTTCTGGATTCCCATAATAAGCAGCGCAGAATAACCACATTAGGGATATTCAGGGCAAGCAAAAGCACCAAATGTTTAATCTGTTCTTTTTTTTTATAACTAAAATCCTCCTTGTTTTTCCTGTAACTTGATCTTAAAAGAATACTTGATTTTTTTCTAATCTCAGAGTAAACTAAAATTCTTTGGCACCCTGAGGGGTATTATATAATTTACTCAATTATATAGTTTACTCACAAATTGTTCGACTCCCCTTCCAGACTTAAAACTCACTGAAGATGCCCAGGTAATTTTTTTACTAGGCAGCTGTTTCTCCTTCAGTAACATCAAATCGAGAGGCAATAGGTGAGAAAATTAGCACAGAAATATCTGAAAGTCTGGCAAGTTCAAGGATAGCAGGAGAAACTGAAAAAACTATTAACAGAGAGGAAAAAGCAGAACTGTGGCTTCAAAATAATGGACATACTAGCTGATGAGAAAGATGGAAATTGAGGCCAATGATTTTTCAGAGGGTGGTAAGAGAAAGCTGGCATGTTCTATTTGGTCAAGTGATAATTAATTTGTCTTTATGCTTCCAAATAAATAACACAAGTCAAATGTTCTGAATTTCACCTAAATATTGTTAAATACTACAAGTTCAATGTCCAACTTTTTACTGAATCTCTAATTCATAAGTAGTACTATATGTTTTTAGGGTTACTCAGAAAAATCAATAAACCAAACCAAGTGGACAAACAGCTTTATTTCCCCAGAGCACTTCTCTGAAGTTTTGCCAAACGCTAAAAGATCTCACTGGCATCTGAGTGTTTAATGCCAGGAGAGGCTGACAAAGACCACGAGAATACTGACCAGCACTGTTCTCTTGGAAGAACAACAGAAGAAGGACACATTTAACTCATCGGGCCTAAATGTGAAACAGTTAGGTGAAAGAATTTCAAATACTGAATACACAATTGATATAAAAAAAAAGTATAAGAAAAAGATTCCCCTCGAATCTGCAGATGACACTTGCTCTTAGGCCAAAATAAAATAAACTGTGTGAGTCCCTGGAATCCTGGACTTCCTGACCACACGAGCTGGCGGCAGTCCTCTGACCAGGGTATGTGCGGTGGGGTGAAGGTGAAGTCTGGGTGACACTGGGTGTCCCAAACAGGCAAGCTGATGAAGACAGAGAGAGGGCCACCGGAGAAGAGAAAGTGGGAAGTAACCTGGGTCTCTGGGCCTGACAAAAGGCAAGTGGCTAAGCAAAGCAGGAGAAAAAGGGATGTGAACAGCTATGAACCCGGATCAAAGAAAAACAAGACCAAACAATGAAGCAAATCTAAACAAACATCACTGAGTAACCACACTAGGCACATAATCATGTGCAATCAGAGACTAATTCGGGGCCTCTATATACAGTCCCAGACACTATTCTAATAACATGGATGGTATCTGGCTTCCTAATTTCCTAGCAAGAATCTGTAAGTTAGGAAGATGTGTATTCCTGGAAATGGGCTCTGTAGGAGGAAAGAAAAGGAAAATCATGAATTTTAAAAGTAACCCATGACCTATATCTGTTTTTCAACAATAAGTGATCCACCCTACTATATATTGAGGATCCACTGTATGAGGCAACTTTCAATAAAAAATTACAATGATGACTCTAATCACTAAGATAGTAAGAGGTTCATGGCATAGTAGAGGATATTTTAACTAGAAAAAAAGCTTTTATATTCCCTATCATGTCACTGGTCCTACCCTCCATCAGCATAAAGTGACTTCCTTCACCTGTCATCTTCCAGCAGATGCAGCAATAACAAGCACACAAAAATTTTCCAATATGCTGGTATAAAGTTAGGCTCATAGACCAAAGAGAGAAAGTGATTATAGGTGAAACAGGATGCGTCATGAGCCTTACATCTCTACTGCGATGATGTTCCCAAATAGCAAGGAAGGGCTTTTCTTATTCCTGTCACTCCACCCAGGAATATGCAGGGTTATCAGTGTCTGTCTCTGGAGATGGAGAGTCAGGAAATGAATGAGCTAATAGGTCTGGGTTAAATAATCATCCAGAGCCAGTTAAGGAAGAAAGGAGACTGGAAGCAAAGCAAGAGGGCATGGCTGTGTCCCTAAAAAGACACCTGGGCCCTACCCCAAGGACAGCATACAAGGTGGAAGGAATGATGCATGTGGGAATCCAAGAGTAGAAAGCACTGGGCCTCATCCCCTCCCCTGAAGGAGCCTTGGGGCAAAAGAGGGGACAATGAGGCTTCCTAGGTTTTCCTGTGCCCAGTGTGTTGTGGCAGCAGCAGAATGCCAATTAATTGATTTACAAGGTAAATTCATCTATTACAGCAACATGCTCATTGTATTAGCTTTGTGTTGCTGCTATAACAAATTACCTCACTTTTAACTGTTTAAACAACACAAATTTATCATATGGCTCTATTAGAAGTCAGACGCAGGTCCCACTGGGTAAAATGAAAGTGTCAGGATGGCTACATCCCTTCTAGACACTCTAGGGAGAATCCATTTGCTTGCCTGTCTAGCTTCTAGAGGCTGTTCACATTCCTTGGTTCATAGCTTCCTTCCTCCAGCTTCAAAGCCACCAATAGCAGTAGAGTATATCTCAGAGCATATCACTCTAACCTCTTCTGCCTGACTCTTCCACTTTTGAGGACATGTGTGATCACATTGGCCCAGCCAAATTATCCAGAATAATCTTCCCATTTTCAGGTCATTTTACTAGAAACCTTAATTTGGTCTGCCATATAACAATATAGTCACAGTTTCCAGGCTTTAGGACATGTACATATTTTAGAGGAGAGTGTGGTAGGGATTGCTCTGACCACCACAGTCATGATGATCAAGTGAGGTTGATCCCAGGATTGCAATCAATTTTCAAATCAAAGAACAGAGCTGGAAGAATTATACTACTCCACTTCAAGAAGTGCCATAAAACTATAGTAATCAAGACATCATGGTATAGAACAAAGTGCCCAATAAAAGAACCACATTCAAACGGCCATTTGATTCTTACTGAAGGTGCCAAACAAACCAATGGGGGCAGGGAGAGGGACAGATCGCACAACAAATGATGCTAGAGTAACTGGATATGTACATGTGTTAAAAAAACAAAACTAAGTAAAACCATTTGCCAACCCCTACTTCACAACATATATGTAATTCAATAATTACAAGACAAAGACCCAATTTATATATGAGCAAAGGCTGGGCACAGTGGCACACGCCTATAATCCCAGCACTTTGGGAGGCTGAGACAGGAGAATCGTGAGTTCAAAGCCAGCCTCAGCAACAGAGATCGCTAAGCAACTCAGTGAGACCCTGTCTCTACATAAAACACAAAATAGGGCTGGGGATTTGGCTCAGTGGTTGAGTACTGCTGAGTTCAATCCTTGGTACCCCCCCCCCAAAAATTAAGTATAAGCAAATGATTTAAATAGACATTTCTCCAAAGAAGATGGATAGCCAATTGGCGCATGAAAAGATGCTCAACATCATTAGTTACCAAGGAGGTACTGACTAAAAGCACAAGAGATGCCACTTCATATCCACTAAGGGTGACTAGAAAATGAAGAGTCAGACAATGACAAGCAGTGTTGCAGATGTGAACAAACTAGAACCTTCCAACGTTGCTCATAGGAATGCAACCTTTTATGGCTGCTTTGGAAAACTGGTGATTCCTCAGAAAGTTAAACACAGAGTTTACATACAATACAGCAATTCTACTCCTAGGTATATACCCAAGAGAAATGAAGACATGTCTACCCCAAAACTTGCAGATGAATGTTCACAGTAGCATTATTCATAACAGCCCCCTAAAGTAGAAATAAACTAAATGGTCATTAATGTATGAATGGATAAAGAAAATGAGCTATATGTTCAGCAAGAGACACTAATAAAAGCAGCACGATTCATCAGTAAAAGGGAATGAAGTATAGATTCGTGTAAGAGAATGAATGAACTTTGAAACATCATGCTAAATGAAAAAAGTCAGACATAAGAGACCACATATTATATGATTCCATGTAAATGAAATGTCCAGAATAGGAAAACCTATACATACAGAAAGTAGAACAGTGGTTGCCAGGAGATGAGAAGTGAGGAAATTGGAAATAACACAGAAATCCTGGGTATGGGATTTCTTTCTGGGGTGATAGAACATTCTGGAGTTAGGTACTGATGACAATTATGCAATTTCGTGAATATACTTCACACCAGTGAATTGCACACTTTAAAAGGGTGAAATTTGTGGTATGTGAATTATATCTTGATAAAGCAATATTGTATGAGAAACTAAAAAGAAAGATGGATCAAAGACCTAAATATAAAAGTGAATACTATGAAATTTTACAGAAAAATATGAGAATATAAGTCAAAAGTTTCTCAAAACCAACAGTTTTTTACAAAAATACATTTGTGTATAAAAAGCCGGTAAGACTCATAATGATGTAAGAGGAAGCAGAGGCATGATATAATTTCAAAGGGCAGCTCTGATCGGCTGATAGAATCTCACGGCAATTAAGCTCCCATTTTGCATGTCTTCCCCTTTGGATGAGAGGCATGTTAAAGAAGAAATCCTACATTCAAGAAAACTGTTTCTGGTGTCACAGGAATACACACAATCTGCTTCATGGAAGCAACCCCAGCCTGCCCACTCCATATATATTTCAGAACATCAGCAAGGATATATCTCAGTACCACATCTGTGACTGCTCTAGACTGGGCATTCTAAATACTACCTTAATTATCAAAACCCAGAGCTCTCAGGACATGGCAGATTCTTTGTTCTTGTTTTCATCAGCCCATCACATTGACTTGGCTTCTCTTAAAAACAGTAGATCTTTTCTGGAGTCAATGTGTCTCTCTTTCTCTTGCGGACCTCTACTTAGATATCTCAATTTCTCACTGGGGCCTTTGTGGTAAGCTGACCCTCAAAACATGTGCCCAGCATGTGAAACATCAAAGTCTTTTTTGAAAAGGTTTTTTGTCCGTACTGAAAGAGACTGCCTCATTGTTTATTCCATTTTTGGCTTCTTGAAAGCTTCAATATGGAATCAAGTGGAAAATGACTTCAAAATAGATAAGAGACTAAATGAATCTTTTCCATGCTCCATGTGGTCATCAAAGCATGTTAACCCTATTAGATATGAAATGGTGTGAAGGTGATTTCTTTGTCATTTGTTTAATTTGCATACAATAAAACTCACTTGTTTTGTTTGCTCTTCTGTGACTTTTGACAAATAGAGTCATAGAACTACTTTCACAGTCCAGGTAAGGAACACACCATCACCCCAGGAGAACTTCCTGTGCCATGTCTCTGTAGTCAAGCTGTCACCATCCTTAATCCCTGGTGACCACTGATATTTTCTCCATCTTGAAAGCTTTGCCTTTTCCACAATGTCATCTTTTTAAAAATCACGGTGTATAATAGTCTTAGTCTAGCTTCTTCCACTCAGCAGAATTCATTTGAGATTCGTCCACGTAAACGTGTAGTAAACATCAGTTATGCTTCTGAGCAGCTCACTAGTTGCATTGGGGTTTTCCCCCCTCAATTTCTATCAATTATCAATAAAGTTGCCATAAACATGTGTGTAGGTTTTTGTGGGAACATGTTTTCATTTCTCTTGGTAAATCCCCCCAAGTACAAATGCTACCTTCGAGATATTTTCTTCATTTTTGGTTTTCAGATGATCGGTTATGATGTTGGTACAGTTTTCTTTGAGTTTATCCTGTTTGGATTTTGCTGAGCTTCTTGAATCTAGACACATGTCTTTCACCAAATTTGGGCAGTTTTCAGACATTATTCCTTCACTATTTTTTCTGCACTAATGTTTCTTTTCTCCTTCTGGAACTCTAATGGCATAAATGTTAGACCATTTAGTATTGTTCCATAGGTCCCTGAAGCTCAGCCTTTTTTTAACCTTTTTTTCTGTCTTTCAGGTTGTATAATTTCTACTAATTCATCTTGAAGTTCACAGACTTTCTATTATCATCTTCATTTGGTTATTGGGTCCCTACAGTGAATTTTAAATTTCAGATACTGTATTTTACAGTTCCAAAAATTTCCATTTGTTTTTGTTTGTTCATTTGTTTGGTTTTAGTTTCTATTTCTTTCTGAGAACTTCTACTTTGCCACCCATTTCAAGAATGTTGCACTTTATCCCATGGAGAATGGTGATAATGGCTGCATGCAAGTTTTTGTCTGACACCTCTATTTGGGTCATCTCAGAGTTGGCCACTTATTTTTAGTCTTTTCCCTTGAGTACTGGTTTTTTGTATGATGAGTAATTTTGGATTGTATCCTGGACATTTTGAATATATGTTCTGAGACTCTAGGTCTTGTTAAAATCCTCTCAAGGATTTTGATATTTGTTTGTTGTTTGTGCAGGCACTCAATCCAGTTAGATGCAGACCATAAGTTTTGTCTGACTTTCCGTGAACAGTGGTTCTAATGTCACTTAGATGTAAAGTGCCTGCCATGATGTCTGGGTTTGCCTGTGTGTGCATCACTCAGAGGTTAGTCTAGGACTTGGCAGTGGTTACAGGGCAGTCGAGTTCTCGAAGGTTTGGCTTTACCTCTTCAGGTCTGTGTAGTGTATGCACAGCATAGAGGTGAGCCTGGGACTTAGCTCACACACTGCATCACAGGATCCTCTTCTCCATTTCGTTCCTCTCTTTAGATTCCCTCATACTCGTGTGTTCCGAGATCCCCTTTACATGGTTTCTCTCAGGTTTTAGTGCCTGATTCTGTCATACACTTCTGTGTAACTGAGGCTGCCTTTGGAAGCAAAGTAGAGAAAGAGAAAGGAAGGAAAGAAGGAAGGGAGAGAGGGAGAGAGGGAGAAAAAAAGAGGAGAGGAGAGAAAAGGAAAAGAAAAGAAAAGAAAGAGAAATGAGGCTTTTTCTGTGCTTTGGTTAGAACTAGGGGCCTTCTTTTGGGTTTTAGATGCCCCAAACCTCACCACAACAGTAATACAGGTTCTCAACTGGGGATTGCATTGGGACAAGGTCAGGGGGAGAATAAATAAATAGATAGATAGATAGATAGATAGATAGATAGATAGATAGATAGATAGATAAATCAGGAATTCCTTGATATTTTCAGCAAGGAATCCCTTTCTTCAACTGCTAGTTTGAAACAGGAGGTTTCTCAGGGAGCTTTTGGTGCCAATGCCTGCTGCTTGTTCCATAATTTCACCTGCCCTTAGGTCAAAATCTGGAGATAGAGGAGAAAAAACTAGTCTCACAAAACTCACGCCTGTTGCAAAGAATTAGTAAAGCTCTGACTTCATTCCTCATTTGCCACTCACCTGCTATTGTTTGCCTTTAAGAAGCCTCAGGTAGTTGCCTTCTGCATAAGCCAGAGTTTTCAGTTGTAAGAAAGACAGGTTTTGATTAATTTACTCCATCTTATCTAGCATGTGTCCACGATTTTTTTTTTTTTTTTAATTGTAGATGGACACAATGTCTTTATTTTATTGCTTTGTATGTGGTGCTGAGGATCGAACCCAGGGCCTCATGCATGCGAGGCAAGCGCTCTACCGCTGAGCTACAATCCCAGCCCCTGTGTCCACGATTTTAATGAGGATGGACCAATGGAACTTGGGATGTCTGCCTCGATTTTTTTTTTAAGCCTTTGTCTAAAGTAACACAAAAGCATGATAAGCGATACCCTCATGTCAAGTTAAGAATAAAAAAGAAAACAATTATTTGAAACACCTTAATTAAAGACCTGCTGGGTAGGTATGATCATCACTACTGTAGCAACAGTCAAAACAGGATCAATACATCATCCCTGCTCTACAGGAACACGTCTATAGAAAGCCTGGCCTTTGGGGGAAAATCTAAGACTGTACACAGTCAAGGGCCCAAAAGGAGGCAGAGATGAAAACCAGGGAAGGAGAGGTGACATGGAGGCCCTGCTAACCCATGCTAGGCAAGGCACCTTCCTCAGAGGCCAAGCAGCCTTGGCAGGGTAATTTTTCTTTTACAGTTGATTTTGTACCTTTTGATTACCCAGCAAGTTTATTTTCCCAAAAGGAAACTAAGAGGCAGTTTCCAAGGGCATTTTATTTCTCCTGACCTCTCCTGCTCCTCCCTCTCATCTCTCCACAGAGTAGAAAGGGCTTCCAGAACTTTGGTTCATAGTGGGGATAGGAGGCCCAGTCACACTAGAGCGAGTCAGGAGATCTTTCCTGGGGAGTCTTGAGTTACCAAAGATAAAACTCTCAATAACCACCATAACTCAGCTGGTTGCTGGCACTGTTTGTGTGCTTTAGCTGAGTTTAAGCATTCGGAAGTTTACATTTCATATTTTATTTGGGTTTATTCCTAAAAATTACAAAGGGCAGCATCTTTGTTCTAGGATAGTATCTATTATATTTGAAAATATTTTTTGTTAAATATTCAGAAAGGCTTTGCACGGAGGGTCCCTGTTAGAAGTCAATGCCACAGGGGAGAGGCCACGGTTAAAGCGCTGCACAGATGGCAAGAATAAGCAACAGGGGCCAAGTCCATTGTGATTTTTCACATGCAGCTGTGTGGAAAATATATTGGAAAAAAATATCTATGCTGGTGACTTAACATCGCTGGATTTCTAGCTTTAAACTACATCAGGGAAGAGAACATTTTCAAACGCTGAACATATATATAGGAAGACTGGCAAACTTGAACCAGTTTGGGGCCCTTCGGTTATTATTCGTTGCAGTACCAAAGGACAATTAAAAAGGGTGACAATTTCTGGGGAAGTCAATACATCATGCATGGGACCTGGAGAGCTGGCACAATCTGACAGATATACTGTACCTATTTCTGATAATAGAAATTCAGCTCTGTCTTAGCATGCTTCATGCTGGGGTTTTGATTTTCTTTTCTGGATTGCAAGGTGCTTAGATCCAAACTTACTGCTCAGCCAGTCTGTCAAGGTCAAGTAAAAATGGCAGGACCAGTGACTGCATCAAACTTGTGCCTTTTCAGAGTTTTGTCTGGGAACTCTACCTGTGTTGAAAAAGGCCTAGTGTCCCTTGACCCCATCCCCCTACTTCCACCCTCCTCTTGGCCTGCTGCTGGGACTGTATTTTGTCGCTTATCTAACATAAAATAAACAGAGCAATCTGGAGCTAATTTAAGTGGTTTACCATATCAGGATACAGCTGGGAAAGATTTTTAGAAAAAGGCTCAACAGGAACAATAGTGCTGTGAAGTGGAGCAGCAGCAGAGAGTACAGGAAGGCAGCTTCAGACAGCCTGGCAGACAGCTGTCAGCCACTCCAATAACAATCCCCGAAGCCAATGAAAACGGGCAGGCTCTGTGCGGGCAGCTCTGCCGGAACACCAACAATGAAAACAAGGGATTAGAGGGCATTCTGAGTTAATGGCTCCAGTGTCAGGGCCACCTGTCTCCTGGGAGCCCTTCTCAGTGCTCCCAACCAGCAAGGCCCGAAGAGGAATTGCAGATGAGGAGACACTTCATCCCTCTACAACTCTGGCCAAGATTTTTTTTTTATGTATATGCATGCATACATGCTGGTTTTATCCTGACTTATGAATCCAGCAAGGCCTGCAGAGGAACATCTGTTTTTGACATTAGTTTCTGCTACTCTGCAGGCTGGTTGGGTTTTTAACTCTTTGGGGGCATCTGGCTAGACCTTGAATTTCCTGGTGCAACTTGACAGAAGTGAGAGGACTTGAGGGAGTTAAAGAAGGCTCTGTGCTGCCTTTGACAGAACTTGAGAATGCATTATATATATTTTAAAAAACCTTTGGATCAAGCTGTTGACAAAGATCCAACCAATTAGGTACACTGTATAGTCTCTAAAAGCAATGATGTTTCATGCAAAGAATACTGATCTGGAAGTGTGGAGATGTAGACTCTCAGTCAATTTCTGCCACTGGGCCTTTCCTCACCTAGGACCAGATACCCATATCCTCTCCTTCATTATTTAATTTTCTGCTATTAGCATATGCTCACTACTTTCTTCCATAGAGTGCTCAACTTAGTAAAAACTCCTTTCTGACAAGAGCAACCTTTGAGTCTATTACAAAATAATTCCATTTGCTTAAGAATAACTTAAAAAAATAATCTGTGTCTATGTTCTAAAGCAAGAAGAATGCCATCTGGAAGGTCCAATAAAAATAAACAAATGAAGAAGTGGAAATGAAATAAGTGTTTTATTAGTCACTGTTCTGCCTATTTTATATCATATGTCATAATAGATCATTGAAATAGCACTGGTGATCAAAGTTTCTGTGAAAATAGAACCCATGACTCAAATTTCAGGGTACAAATGGGCAGAGATATAGCTAGGTCTTCTAGGTACAGAAAAGAATGTGAAAACTTTTAAAGGGCAGCAAGATAGAAAGGCTGAGAAACATCTCCTTTAGAACTGTTGACATCCCTCCTGTATCCAGACCAAGTAAATTCAAACTTGATTACTTCAAAAGTATCTGAGCATGATAAAAAATAAAAATAAAAAAATCTGAAAAATCTTTCTAGAAACAGCTCTCAAACATTAGCATGTAGAATCACCTACACGGCTTGTGAAAGCAGAGATGGCTAGGTCCCACTTCCAGTTTCTGGTCCAGAGAAGAGCCTGAGAATTTATCTTTCTCACAAATTCCCAGGTACGAGTGATATTGCTGCTCCTCGAACATAATAGATTGAAGCCATCAACTTTTACTCTACCATTTTGTTGTTGTTGTTCTGAACTGCAGGTCAAGTGTGGATGGCTGGTGAGAGTGGAAAAATAAATAAGGAAAAAATGGGTACTGAATCAACGTAGATATTCAGAAAAGTCACACCAAGAGAAAATAGCAGACCTTAACTTTTGTGAGGATTAAATGATAAAAGTAATTATTTTCTCAACAGTAAAACTGTCCTGATGTAAGGATGAGAAGGTGTGCAAAGTGGAAGGTTTCATGGTGCTGCGTCTGTGAGCCCAGACCTTTGCCAGTGGTTCTCATCCTGGTTATACTATAAAACTGCCTGAGTGAAGCTCAGAATCTTGAGGGGGGTGGTGTTTTGCAGGTGATCTGGAAGAACCAAGAAGATTATGATCCCATCTGGAAAGTGCCCTGCCCTGAAGAAAAGAGGAAGTGTTAAATCACAGAGAGACAGGTTTTCATGGGCAGAGTTTTGACATCATCCAACTGGACCACGGAATCTCAAAAAGGATCTGAGATATCAGCATGAGGATGATAAGGCCAAGATAGATTAAATGGCACTCAAGAGGCCACACAGCTGTTAGAGGCAAAGCCACAATTACACTACTTTTCCTGAAACCCATCTAAATCTGTCTGCCATAATATTTGTCTACAATGGCAATAATAATTAAAAGGAAAAAGGAGGTATTTGGAGTGGATCTGAAATATAGGTCTCAGTGCACCACCATGAGGTCAATTATCATCTTGGAGATTCCAGTGGTTTCATTCAAAGTACCCATTTTAGGAAACTGAGGAGTCAACACAGCCTTTCATCAATTCTAAGACCACACCTCTCTGTCACCAGACCTTCATTACCTACAATCTAAGTGGGTCAGTGAGACCAGTTACTGACATTACTGTAGTACATAAAGACCATGTGCATTTGAAGAATAAGGGAAAAGAAGATGGACTATTTTGATGTTATTTTGACAGCCTTACAAGCTCACAAACCCACTCCTCTCCAGCAAGCTGTTTCTTATACTCCATGGACGATATCTCCACATTACACTGAGCGAGCTTTGCCAGGAGGAAAGTGAGGTCATGGAGTGATCTGGTGTCTGTGACTCAGCCTACTTTATGAGACTCAAAGCAAATTAAAACTACATTTTAAAAGCTGTATCTCCCACCTGGTTCTCATCACTTTTTGGCTAGCAGGAAAAGGACCTGTCAGTTTTATCTGCAGGAGGTAAAAATGGAGAGCACGTTTCAGGGGAGAAGCAAATGAACATATTTGCCAGGATGGTTTCAGATTTACCAACACAGCAGGCAGGTCAGGAAGCACAGTGCTAACCTCACCATGCAGCAGTGACATCTCACTCAGCCCAACAACAGGACATTATGTGGCCGGTGCCAAGGGACATTTTGAGCTCATGAGAAGGAACAGAATATAGGAGCATTTTCAACTATCTGACTAAGGCACCTACATTTCAGAGATTTTTTCCCTCTTGGGATCAATTCATAATACAACTATCCATTTATGTTTCTTGATTAAGAACAAACAAAAAAACACACATGGGACAAACAAACAAACAAACAAAAAAACACACATGATCCCCCTTTTGGGATCAATTCATAATACAACTATCCATTTATGTTTCTTGATTAAGAACAAACAAACAAAAAAACACACATGGGACCCAAAAATTTTTTAAAGCAGCTTTGCTGAAAGAATATTCAAGATGTTAGAAAGAAGAACCATTGCATCATTTTGATAGCTTCAAAGTTTTTTTCATGGTCACTGAAAACCAGCTCAGAGCTAGAGGAACTCAGCACATTAGTGGGATCCCCCAAGATTACTTCCTGGTCAGCCAGAGTAATGCTGTCTTCACCAATCCTTTTCCTGCCAGCCAAAGACCGTGATGAGAGCTAGGTTTCTAATGTAGTTTCAATTCACATTGAGTTTCAAAAGTAGACTAAGTTATAGACAAATGCAGTAGTTTGGGGTGGACTCAGTGCTTTTCCTACACTGTTGTTTGATGGAACATATTTATCTCATTTGATTCTCAAGTTTTCCATGCTAGGATCAAACACAAATGTATGGTTCTTATCAGTTTATTTTTAAAAAGTGAGTTAAGACCTCTTGGTTCACATTTCAGTAGAGACATATGTCTGTTTGCAGCTGAATTCCACAGATCTGCCATCTCAGATACATAACAATTATTCTCTGCCACTATATGTGTTTATGCCAAAGTATCAAGTTAAGGTACCCAAGATTTTAGCAAAAAAAAAAAAAACACAAAGAAACAAAAACTCCCTTTGCTAACTATAGTCACTCAAATTATGGTTTCTTAAAACGACTGCTATTATTAAAATTCTCTCTCTCATGCACTGGGGATCAAATCCAGGGCCTCTTGCATGCTATATAAGTGCTCTTACTACTGATACTCCTGGCCTCAAATTCATGTTTGGAAAGAACTTTTAATGTCAGAAAAATTCTCACCGTAGATGGTTAAATATTTACTTTAGGAGTAAGAAAGCATAATTTACATTTTTGTCTCTTGACATCTTTTAATAGTCTTCTTTATACCATGATCATGCATTAATTTTTAAAATCAGAAATGTATGATTAATTTTTTTTTTCAAAAAAATTAATCAAAAGGTACGAAGAACTTCTTTCAAAAGCTGAAATTAAATCTAAAACAAATGTGATTTGTTGTATAATAATGTCTACCCTGGTAATACCAAGGTTAGAAAGTATGATTATTACGGGTTCATTTATAAAGAAGGAAGAAACGAATGAGTACCTTTCTTTGAACAGAAAAATAACATTTCAGAGTCCTCCATTAAACAACAGGAGATGAAACAAACCTTCAATATCCCCACCAACCTTCTCAGTACCACACTTAATGTCCCATACCTCAGCAAGGAGGGGCCCACAAATACTCAGAGCCACAGGATGGTGCCAGAGACACCTCATCATTTATTGTATCTCAGGAAAGTCTTATGAACTTAAAAATTCTTATTACTTGTTCAGTAATTTGCTGAACAGTGGACTACTACTTCAGCTTTTGAACTTGTTCCTTGTTCCTTCTTGTTTATTTTTGCCTAGCAGAGACACAGTTCCGTTCTGGCAAAAATTTTCCCTTCTGTCAAATAAAGCTGCTCATTCACTATCAATGCACATCGGTTTGGTTTCTGCTTCCCACTCATTTCCTGGATGCCTTCTTGAGTTATCTGATAACCCTGACCAACCACCTTGTCATTTCTAGTCAATGAAAACCGACACGCTCCATCTAGTCGACATTTCTCAACCCTTTGTGTTTTGCTTTGTTTGCTTCATCAGCTGTGGCCCAAGGACCTTTCTGGATTGTCCTGATGCTGTAACTAGAAGGAAACCAGTGATCCCAGGAAAAGACCTTCCACACTAAGGATCAAAACGAGTAAAACTCTGTCCAAGTCAGCCTAAGGAGAGCTAACCTTGTGCACTAAACAATGCCCCAGAGATGTGCAAAGGTCACATGGGCTTGCCAGTAACCCTAAAAACTAAGGTGGAGGACGCCAATAAAAAGGTAAAATGGAAACTGGCACTGTCCAATCTAAGTGGATGCTTATCTGCTTACCACAGGCCTCCTGTAATCTCAGTTTTATGACTTCATTTACATTCTGAGATTAGCATTTCTTACAAGTCTCCTCTAAGATGAATAATAGACTGTGAAATGACTGGATGAAGTATCAAGGGGCAAGGCCTCTAGATTTCCTCTCAGCTGAGCTGGTGGAAATAATCACACACTCCTTCCTGTGCTCCTTTTTCAGCTCCTAGCAGGTCTGTGATGGCTTCCCACACAAGGCAGAGAAGAGGCCAAGCTACCATCATGGGGTTCTGACTACGTGAGGAAGACAAAGACGGACCCTGCCTGGTCCACCCAGACCAAAGAGGACTGAACCAAGCAAACGGACAAACTTCTTTGGTCTGAAATCAAGAGAAGACTGAATCAACTTTCTGGGTTAATGGGGCAGAACACCAAATTTGCCTGTCTTCTGAGAATACACAGGCAGAACGAGATCACTGAGCTTGTGACCCAACAATCCTACCCCAAGGTTACCTGTTTTTTCACCATCTCCAAAGTCATCTTTCTTTTACTGACCAAAAGAAAGAAAGAAAGAAAAAGGGAACCATCAATATGTTCTGCAGACAAAATGTTACTTAAATGCCAGATTTTCTTTTTGAGATTTACTATTTTTCTACAAAGTTGTATCATTTCTCATATCCTAACTATTACTTATGTGTCAAAGGAAATGCAAGCAAAGAATGAGAGAAAGGATTAGTAACTGGAGGTTATTATTCATTCATGGTGGGATCTTTCTGTCCTATCATCTATCAGCAATTAGAAGCACATAACTGCCTATGCACCTGTATTTCAATGTCAAACATTTAACCACCATCCTACTATGTGCCACTGTTTCAAGCAAAGGAATAATATAGTGGTGACCAAGACAGAGAAGTTCCCTCTCCCGAGGAGGAAACAGACAGGTGATAAACAAGGAAAGTAAAAAACAGCAGTAGAGACAATTTCCACTATGGTAAGTGCCATGATGAAAACCAGAGACAGGACTGACCATGAGGAACAGGGAGGGGTTGACTTGGAGCTAACACTTAAAATGACCAGGTGTCAGCCCTGGGAAGGTCAGGAGGCAGGGGGTTCTAGACAGAGTGTGCTCAAGTTTAAAAGCCCTCTCACACACAATATGAGCTCATGGGATACACTGTACCTAAGTTTCTTTCCAGTTGAAAACCATATTAACTATATTTCTGATAGCTTTTTTGTTGTCGAGAACAATTTAACTTTGGTTAATGGTGCTTAACAATAAAGCACAAAGAAATGTCAAATCAAATTGTGATTATCATTACTTCTCTTCCATTATCTGTAACATCCACCTACATTGAAATTCATTTTTGTTGAGTTTTTTTTAGTTACACATGACAATAGAATTGATTTTGACATAATTATAAAAGCATGGAATATAACTGGTTCTAATTCAGTACTTCCCCCTTTCCTCCACTCTACTGGTCTTTCTGCTATTTACTTAAAGTTTATTTTTCAAATACATGATGGTGAGATTCATATATACACATAGGAAAGTTAGGTCAGACTCATTCCATTGTCTTTCCCTATCCCAGCCCCCCTCCCTTCCCTTATTCCCCTTTGTCTACTCCTCTAATCTTCTATTTTTTATACCCCACCTCCTTATTTTGGACTAGGTTATGCCTATCAGAGAAGATATTTGACCTTTGACTTTTGGGCACTGCATTATTTTACTTAGCATGATAGTCTCTAGTTCCATCCATTTACCAGCAAATGTCATAAAGTCATTCTTCTTTATGGCTGAATAGTACTCCATTGTGTATATATACCACATTTTGTTCATCCATTCATCTGTAGCCTAGATTGGCTCTATAGTTTGGCTATGGTGAATTGTGCTGGTATAAACATTGATATGGCCATGTCACTGTAGAATGTTGATTTTATATCCTTTGGATATATACTGAGAAGTGGGATAGCTGGGTCATATGGTGATTCCATTCCTCATTTTTTGAGGAATCTCCATACTGCTTTCCAGAGGGGTCACACTGATTTGCAGTCCCCCCAACAATGTATGAGTACACCCTTTCCCTATATCCTCACCAACATTTGTTACTTGTATTCTTGATAACTGCCGTTTCACTAGAGTAAGATGAAATCTCAGTGTAGTTTTAATTTGTATTTCCCTGCTACAGATATTTAACATTTCTTCATATATTTGTTGACCATTTGTATTCTGTCTTTTGAGAAGTGTCTGTTCAGTTCCTTTGACCATTTATTATTGATTGGGTTATTTGCAGGTTTTTTAGTGTTGAATTTTCTGAGTTCTTTGCATATCCTGGATATTAATGCCCTATCTGAGGAGCAGGTGGCAAAGATTTTCTCCCATTCTCTTCACATTCTTGATTGTTTTCTTTGCTGTGAAGAAGATTTTTAATTTGATGCCAATCCATTTATTGATTTTTGATTTTACTTCTTGAGCTCTAGGAGTCTTATTAAGTAAGTCAGTTCTTGAGCTGACATGTTGAAACGTTGGACCTACATTTTCTTCTAGCAGGTGCAGTGTTTCTGGTCTAATTCCTAGGTCTTTGATACACTTAGAGTTGAGTTATGTGAAGGGTGAGAGATAGGGGTTAAATTTCATCCTACTACATATGGATTTATTGTTATCCCAGCAGAATTTGTAAAAAAAAAAAAAAGTCTATCTTTTCTCCAATGCATGTTTTTGGCACCTTTGCCTAGTATGAGACAACTGTTATTTATTGGATTTGTTTCTGTGTCTTCTATTGGTATTCCATTGGTCTTCATGCCTGTTTTGGTACCAACACCATGCAGTGAAACATGTTTGTATGATCAGAAAATATCATTTGAAATCCTTTTTTGTTGGGCACAGTGGCATGTACCTGTAATCCCAGTGGCTCTGGAGGCTGAGGCAGAAGAATCACAAGTTCAAAGCCAGCCTTGGTAACTTAGCGACCCTAAGACTCTTAGCAAGATCCTTTCTCAAAATTAAAAATCTAAAGGGCTGGGATGTGGCTCATAGTTAAGCACCCCTGGGTTCAATCCCCAGTACAAAAAAAAAGTCCTTTATTTGAATGCAATTATGTTTAAAGGAGGTATATTAAACCACAGGTTCAAGGGAAATCAAGAAAAACTGGATGCTCTTCAATCAAATTTGGCCAAAATCAGTTAATCTCTTGGAAACTTGGGAGTTAATCAGTTAATCTCTTGGAAACTTTTTTTTAAAAAAGAGAAAGATACAATACACCATATTTTCTCGTGTTAGCCCATCAGCATCCTGAGATGGTTATTCAACTGTAACAATTAGTAATTCATAGTTTCTAAAAAAATTAATTTTTAAATTTAAATTTAATTTTTTAATTTTTTAAATTAATGTTTTGTAGTACTGGGAATTGAATGCAGGGGCACTCTACCACTGAGTTACATCCCCAGTTTTTGTTTTGGTTTTTTTAAAATATTTATTTATTTTACAGAATGCATTTTGACATATTGTACATAAATGGAGCACAACTTCTCATTCCTCTATCTGTACACGGGGCAGAGTCACTCCACTAGTGTAACCATACATGTATATAGGGTAATAATGTCTGTCTCATTCTATCATCCTCTCCTCGCTCCCCTCTACACAAACCAAAGTTCCTTCATTCTTTCCTATCACCATGCCCCACTATGGATCAACATCAGAGAAAACATTCAGCCTTTGTTTTTGGGGGATTGGCTTACTTCACTTAGCATGATATTCTCTAGTTCCATCCATTTACCTGCAAATGCCATAATTTCATTCTTCTTTAAGGCTGAGTAATATTCCATTGTGTATATGTACCACATTTTCTTTATCCATTCATCTATTGAAGGGCATCTAGGTTGGTTCCACAGTTTAGTTATTGTGAATTGAGCTACTATAAATATTGATGTGGCTGCATCACTGTAGTATGCTGATTTAAGTTCTTTGAGTATAGACCAAGGAGTGGGATAGCTGGGTCAAATGGTGGATCCATTCCAAGTTTTCTGAGGTATCTCCATACTGCTTTCCATAGTGGTTGCACCAATTTGCAGTCCCACCAGCAATGTATGAGTGTGCCTTTTTGCCCACATCCTCACTTACACTTATTATTGCTTGTATTCTTGATAATTGCTCTTCTGACTGGTGTGAGATGAAATCTTAGAGTAGTTTTGAGTTGCATTTCTCTAATTGCTAGGGGTGATGAACATTTTTTCATGCCTGTCGATTGACTGTATTTCTTCTTCTGTGAAGTGTCCAGTTCCTTAGCCCATTTATTGACTGGGTTATTTGGTTTTTTTGTTTGTTTTGGTGTTAAGTTTTTTGAGTTCTTTATATATCCTGGAGATGAGTGCTCTATCTGAGGTTCATGTGGTAAAGACTTTTCTCCTGTAGGCTCTCTCATTACATTATTGATTGTTTCCTTTGCTGAGAAGCAGCTTTTGAGTTGAAATGTATCCCACTTTTGATTCTTGATTTTACTTCTTGCACTTTAGGAGTCTTGTTCAGGAAGTCAGGTCCTAAGCCAACATGACGAAGATTTGGGCCTACTTTTTCTTCTATTAGGTGCAGGATCTCTGTTCTAGTGTCTAAGTCTCTGATTTACTTTGAGTTGATTTTTGTGCAGGGTGAGAGATACAGGTTTAATTTCATTTTGCTGCATATGGATTTCCAGTTTTCCCAGCCCCATTTGTTGAGAAGGCTATCTTTTCTCCAATGTATGTTTTTGGTGCCTTTGTCTAGTATGAGATAACCACATTTATGTGGGTTTGTCTGTGTCTTCCATTTTGTACCACTGGTCTACATGTCTATTTTGGTACCATTACCATGCTGGTTTTGTTACTATTGCTCTGTGGTATAGTTTTAGGTCTGGTATTGTGATGCCTTCTGCTTCACTCTGCTTACACTGCTGAGGATTGCTCTGGCTGTTCTGGGTCTCTTATTTTTCCAAATGAATTTCATGATTGCTTTTTCTAGTTCTATGAAGAATGTCATTGGAATTTTAATAGGAACTGTATGAAATCTGTTACATCTCCAGTTTGTTTTGTTTGTTTGTTTCATTTTTTTGTTTGTTAGTTTAGGCAGAGTCTCACTAAGCTGCCAAGGTTGGCCTCAAACATGTGATCCTTCTGCCTCAGCTTCCTGGGTAAGTGGGATTACGAGTGTGTGTTACAGAACCCAGTTTATAGTTTTAAACTATAATTTTGACAGATATAGAAAATAGATTTATTAGTAAACAGATTTATTGTTTGTCTTAGGAACGATATCTTCTATAGCAACTAAATAGTCTATATGTAATTTTATAGTTAATATATTTGCACATAAAAGCTTTCTGGCGGTACTCCTAGGTATTAAAACTACAAGATGTAATCAGGACCTCAGGAAGGCAATACATCATCAATTTTTTATAAAGTTTTTTATAGTGGAATTTCACTTTATGGAAGAATTTCAGAGATGTTTCCATTCAGTTTATTGCAGAAAGTACCTAATTTAATTTTAAGTGTCTTTCACACCTTCTAAAAAATAAACTATTTCAGAATAATTTCAGATGTACAGAAAGTTGCAAAGACAGCATAGACTGTCCATATACCCTACACTGTTTTATCTTATTTCTAACATCTTACAATAAATAGTCCTATGTATTCTGAGTAGCAAAAATCTCACTTTAATGTGTATACACATACACACACATTAAGAACTTTCAACCAACATAGTATTTCTTGTATGGTTTAATATGAAATTATAATCTTCCAAAGCCTTTTCTTAATTTCAGATTTTCTATAAAGTTTCATCAGTGCTTTTTCAAATTAACTCTTCTCTAGACATTTTTAGACTCAGAGCAGTTTTTTATCAAAAGGTCACTACCAAATAATTATTTAATTAGCAAAAACTTTTTTTCTCATTTCAAAAAGCAATTAAAAACTCCAACCATACGAGGGTGCTGATTATGTTTTTCCAGAAGCATGAAGTACCTAAAAGCAGTTTTTTTGTTTGTCTCTCTCCTCTGCTGAGGAAGCCTGCCCTAACGAATCCTTTCCCTTCTGCATGACAACTGCAACATAAAATGCTGCAGTTTGGTGGAGGAGAAAGAAGAGTCAAACACACCTGTAATCCCAGCACTTTGGGAGGCTGAGACAGGAGAATCACAAGTTCAAAGCCAGCCTCAGCAACGGCGAGACGCTAAGCAACTCAGTGAGACCCTGTCTCTACATAAAACACAAAAGAGGGCTGGGGATGTGGCTCAGTGGTCGAGCACCCCTGAGTTCAATCCCCGGTACCAAAAGAAAAAAGAAAAAAAGAGTCAAGAAAGCTTTGAGATTTTCCTCTAAGTTTGATATTTCCTACAGATGGGCATGGTTTCAATACAGGATGCTAGGAACCCCATTCTCCAGGCTGGGAGATGGAGATGGGGTGGGGCTGGAGAAAGGAGCTGAACATGCCCTCATGGGAATGCCTGGTGCAACTTCATGCAAGTCAGTGACTCCATGTGTGGGTGACCAGACTTGAAGCACAGTCATCAGAAGACAAGCTGTGGGGACCACACAGTCCTTAGTCTATCAAACGTCTGCTCACCACATGTGTCAGTGCATTTACAGCATTCGGATGCTTTGTGAATACGGAGAGACTGCCACTGCTAGTAGCTAGCTTGGACCAGGCTGTAGGCAGTGGTCATGTGTAGTCCCAATGCCTGATGGAGTTCAGTCAAGTTGGACTCACTTTTGTGTGCTTAGCATGTAGCTTTGCACAAAGGAAACAGAGTATCTTCCAAACAGTTGAAGGAATAAAGAACTGACTCATCCCTAAAAGCCACATAGATATTTTGAGTTATATGCAGCTGTTGGGGCCCAGAAATCAAGGGCTTTCTGACAATATAACCACAAAGACCTCATCTGGATCAGAGCTTCGGCTGGCTCACAGTTGTTGCTAAGTGTCCAGACTCCTGCTTAGCAAGGCACTGTCCTGGGTAGCATGAGTGCATTTTCTTGTGGAAAAGGTCAGCTCCTTCATATCCCAACCCTCAAGGGGCAGGAAGAGGGAATGGAGCAGAGGAGCCACATTTTACAAATGAATTCTGGAGATGGTAGCAATCATGTTTGGGGCAGGGTGGGGTGGGAAGAGAACTGGGCAGCTGGAGGACAGAGATGGGGAGACAGACCGACTTAACTTTCTACTCAAGTGCTTTTGTCCCTTTTAATTTTTGCACTTTATGTATTATCTGTTCAAAAACCTATTATTTGAAAATGAACTCTGGATGAAGTCATTTTATCTGGAACAAGATTACTGTGCAGTCATCTGAGGAATGTCTCAAACAGGAAGCAGGATGGAAATGAGGGGTGGAAAGGCACACTGTGGAACTTCAGGTCTGAGGGTCCTCTGCCCTGCTAGTCACAGGCAGTACCAGAGCCAGATTCAGGGCCATGAGGTTAGGGAAGCAGCAGGGACCATGCCTCCATCAGCTGGGGAGTGGAGAGGGGGTATCCCCCAGCACCTGGATCCCTGTCCCATACAGCTCTACACACCTGCAATCTGACTCTAAAGCCTACCCTGTTCCAGCCACCCTTCCTCTGTGCTTCTGCTCCTCACAGATCCGCCATTGCAGAAGTCCTCATTGCCAGAACTTCTGGTTCTCAGTGAAACCTGCTCTCCCCTGAGAGCAGAGGACAAATCTTCCTCTGTAATCTCCTTGGTCACTACAAACTTCCTCACTTTTTTTCCACCCTCCTCTCTCATCACATCCTCACCAGGCGTGAAGCATCTGCCATCAGACTACACCACTGACTAAGCTACTTTACTGCAGGGCTTTACAGACCCCTGGGTCACCTCTGCTGGGGGCCCTTGAGGAATTCAACACTTGACACTCTATCACTCTCTCCAGTGTCATCCCTGTCTTAATCTTTCATGATTTCAGTATCAACATGGATGATTTTTCCAAAAACATGGGCCCTCAATGGCCTGACCTTTTCTCCTTCAAATATCTTATCTTCCACCCTGCCATAGCAATCCACTCCCAGATCTTGAGGCTAAAATATTTTCAAACACACCACAATCTCAGTTTCAAGCAGGACATCCTTTAATGACCATGACCATCTTTCCAGCTCACTTCCTATAGAACTGAGCTCTTCACATGCGGCTACCAAGTACTTGAAATGTGGCATGTCTGAACTGAAATGTGCTGTAAGTACTAATACATGCCAGACAGCATATTTAAAAAAAAAAAAAAAAAGATTATAAAATGTCTCATTGGTAACTCATTGATTATATGTTGAAATGATATTATTTTGGATATACTGAATAATCAACAAAATACATTATTACTAAAATTAATTTCACCTGGGCTTTTTTTTTCTTTTTTTTTTTTAATGTGGCTATGTGAAATTAACACCTGTGGCTCACATTTTTTGATTTGCGTTACGTCTCTGTAATGCAAATCTAGTAATGGCCTAGAACCTTCTTACTTCAGTGTCTCTTCAGCCACCTCCAGGACATACAATCCTTCAGTCACACCACCTTTCCACCATACCTTAACATCCCTCCACCAAGCCCTAGCTTCCTTCCTTGGCCAGCTGGCATTCCATGGTTCACCACAGAAACCTCTTCTGCCTATAACCTTGCCCTCTCACTTTTCATTTGACACACCTGGGCAAACTCAACCTAAGGTTCAACTCTCTAAGGCCCTTTAGGCACCCAGAAATCAAGTGTCATCAGTGTCTCCTTGGCCAAATTTTGTCATCACAAATTCTCTTCCTATTGGCAGCCCAAGTGGCTTGAAAGCCAGCACAGAATCAGTAAGAAATAGAATGACATTTTTAGAGGAAGGACCATCAGCCAAAAACCAGAAAGGAGTTCTGTTCCCCAATCTGCTTCTAGCTATCTGTGTGACCTTGGAAAGTAGCTTTACCTTTCTGGGACTGAATTTCTCTATATAATGTGAAACTTTTAACCTTTTAAGTGCCACATGCTATGGATTGGTGAAGATGATGGGAGTGAGAATATGGGGTTATGAGTAAATGCTTTTGACACTGCTTTTGCCTTGGCTAAAAGCAGAGGTTTGCATACAGGTAGTTTATTTTGGAAGTGATCCCAGATAGCAGGAGTGAGTGGCTGGGAGAACCTAACCGGAAAACAGGGAAAAGCAACATATGGCTGTGTGATCAAGTTGTTTGGCTACTGCCACAAATAACCCATGCTCAATCTCACTGTGACCCTTTGAGAACTGTCACTCTGAGGAACACATTGGTAAACATTTACCTGCCAGTTCCCAATAACTAAGGTGGCCCCATGGACTCTGGCTCCCAACACATGGGTTATGCTCATGTGAGTCTCTCAATGTCAGAGAACATGTGGGCTCAGGGCAAGGCACTGGCTGCCCCTGTGAGAAGCTGACCAAAGCCTTCTCTGACCTCAGCACCATACCAGCAGCCGACGCAAGATGAGAATGTGGAGAATCTGCAGCAGTGCACAGAGGTATCTGAAACAGACACTGCCTTACTAAGTGTGGTTCCTAAATGAAAAGCTAGAACCAAGGACGCACTTGTGGCTTTCACTTTGAACCGTGTCACTGCCCCTTAAGCTTGTCTCTTCATCTGAATAATGGAGAATAAAATACCTATCTCACATTCATCATAAGAACTTAGGACTTGTAATGGTTAATTTGAATTGTCAGCTTGATTGGAATAAGAGAAGCAGATGATTAAGGGGCTTATGGGTGTGTCAATGAGGGTGTGTCTGGGAATGATTGGCATGTGGGAGAGCCAACTGAAAGGGAGACCCTCCCTAAGTGTGGGCAGCAGCATCCAATAGGATGATGGCTTGGATGGAATAAAAGTTGGAAGAACAAGGAAGCAGCAGTAGATGCAAGCTCGATTCTTCTTGAACAGGTTCTTGATTGCGGCTACAATAGTCTAAGGCTATCAGACTCTTGCTTCTTCACTCTTCCAAAGTGGACTCTGCCAGTGATTCCCCAGAAGCCTTCAGTCTTGGACGAGGGTAGCACCCTTGATCCTTCTTGTTCTGGGGCTTCCGCCTCTTGGACTGTGCAGCTACTGGTTCCTCCAGGTCTCCAGCCTACAGATGGTCACTGTGGACTATCCAGCTTCTGATCGCATAAGCCAACCCAACAAATCCCCTTTTTATAATTATACTTCCTGTTGATTCTATTCCTCTAGAGAACCCTGACTAATACAGAAATAAACCTCGATTTTATCCTAACCCAAAGAACACATCGGGAATTTGTATTACATTTGAACTTCAAAAGATGGCCCGAGTCAAATGTCTTATCAATGAGTTTAATGTGTGCAAAAATGCCAGGTTCAGTCAATATAGAATTCCCTGGAAAATTTTGTTTATAGTGTACTTGACTACTTGGCATTTGGGGAATGGGGAAAGGTCAGAGGCCTTAAAACTAGAATGCTGCCATTGAATAGTTTTAGGAATTTTGGTAATATTTAAAGATAGTAATTGGCAATTGGGTCATCAGCTGCAGCCTGCCCCAGCTATGCCAAACTGCAGAGCCTGAGGCCTTCAACATACAGGTTGAAGGTTCAACATACCCTAGATAGTGAGAACTCCACAATGGAGTCTACAGTTTTCCCTGTTACTCTCACTTTACCTCTTTCTCCTCCAGCCACCCCTCAAACTTCATCTGCAGCATTATGAGTGGGCTTCTGCCTAGTTTCCAAATGTGCATCGCAGTTCCCTGAAGGTGAGGTCTCAAAGCCTGCCCGGGCTTTATGAACTGCCTCCTCCAGGGAGTGCTGGGCTCTGCCCATGGAGCCCTGCTGCAGAGGCTCCTACTTCAACTACACCGAATTTTGGAACTTCAACACAGATGCAGTAGTTGTACTTTAACACTCTTCCCAGAGATTTCTGCTGCAGTGTCCTCACCAACCAGGGCAAAATGGCAAAAGCCCAGAAAGTGAAGATGATGATCGTTTCATTTAAGAAATTCCTACTTATGCCACGCCTAGTATCAGGTGCTTTGTGTGAATTCTCTCGTTTGATTCTCAAAATATTTCTGTGACTAAGCTTTATCTCCACTTTGTAGATAAGAAGACTCATGTTCAGAAAACTAATGTGCCCACAGTCACCCAATTTGCACATGGTAGAAAGATTTGAGCTCAGTTCTGCCTGATTGTACGTCTCTGCTCCATCTTAATTACTGTGTTATTCTTTCTCTCCTATCTCTCTCCAAACTCATTGTGTCTCCTGGGGCCATTATGAATCACACTCCTGCAGCCAGTCATATAAGCCACTCAGTTTGTTCTTTTTTTGTTTTGGTACTAGGGATTAAACCCAGGAGCACTGAACCACTGAGCCACATCCCCAGCCCTTTTTCATATTTTATTTAGACACAGGGTCTCGGTGAGTTGCTTAGGGCCTCACTAAATTGCTGAGGCTGGCTTTGAACTCACGATCCTCCTGCCTCAGCCTCCCAGGCCACTGGGATTACAGACATATGCCACGGCACCGGACTGTAGCTCAGCTTCTTATCCACAGCTTTGCACTGCCCTGGCCTCTGACCTCTCCCCATTCCCAGCATGCCAAGTAGTTGAGTATGCCGTTAACAAGATTTTCCAGGGAATTCTATATTGACTGAATCTGGGATTTTGGGGCACATTAAACTGCTCGATCAAACATTTGACTTGGGCCATCTTTTGAAGTTCAAACGTAATACAAATTCCTCATGTGTTCTTTGAGTTAGGATAAAATCTAGGTTTAGTACCAAGTTCTTATGATGAGCAATGTATGCCCAAAGCGAAGAATAGTAAAAAAGCAAGGGAAAAAATAAAATGTGCTTCAGGGAATAGACTGAATAGGGGCAGGTAAGTCTAAAAGCAAAGTGCTACCCTGAAATATCAACATCTAAAAATCATTTATCTTTTCTAAAATGGGTTTCTTACTCTTCACACATTGTATATATACATGACAGGGGAAAAGACCCATGGGCTAATATTTTTACACCTGCCAAAAATATACTCCCAAGGCCCCATACATTTTTCAAGTCCTGAATGCTTAAGGAATCACACCTTGGCAGACTGGCTGAGCGTCTGCAAGGAAGAGCCTGTTTATGTCTGCTCCTTTATCTTAAGACTTGGAGCACCTCATTATCATGACCCATCATTTCTTTCTCATTTACAATCCTCAGGAGGATCTCCAGTGGATGGTTACACAGCCTACCCCGTAATCCACAGGAATGTGGTTTCTGCATTCAGTGTAAGGAGTGATCTTGCTTAAGCTTCACATTCAATTAGTGCTTTAAGACTTGGAGAAATATTATTACCAGAGGGATAGCCATCCAAGAAGCCATCCAAGGAGCAAAATAAATATATTCCTGCAGAGAAAATAAATACCATGGCTTTCCAGTCATATGCAGCAATAAATTGATCAAATTCCTCAAGAAGACAAGCTGACAAAGCAGTGGGAATGTGATAATGAAGGTCACAGAGCTTCACAGAGACTTAGCCTGGAGAAGCTAGCAAGGATGCCCAAATCCTGTTTATTACTGTTGGGAGGAAAGGAAAGGGACCAGGACCAATAATTTAGTTCTTTGCCTCTCTTTGCTTATATGTACTTTATAAATAACTGTATTATTAAACAAAGCACAGAATTTAAGAAAAAGAGATGAACCTAAAAATGAGACATCTCCTCAGTTTTCATATTAACCCTCTTCTATTGAGAACAAAAGCCAGTTTATACTCACATAGCCACAAGATACCATGAATGCTGTATGGAAAACAAAAGATCTAAATTTTCAATCCATTTCTGTCATTGGTTTCCTGTGCTTTTCAACAAATAATCTCAATGTGATTATTTCCCTGTTTACAAAGGTGATAATTATTTCTCACCTATCCCAGAGAAGGAGAAGACAAAAGCATGCTCTACAACAAAAGGCATTTTTTTAAAGACCTAAAGAAACCAACAGCCTTCTTTTTTGCAAATGATTGATTATTTCTATTTTGTGGAGAAATGCTTTACCAATAGTGAACTTGTCCAAATGCACTTTATAACATTTAAAAATAAAAATATTTCTAAACATGGATACTCTTGACAGTATTGCCGGGCTGGGGACCTCAAATCCGAGGCAGTGCAAAAGCTCCCCTTCAAACACTGATTCTTGCAGAAAGATGTCAGACATGTCACTCAGAGTAATAGGCTCTAATAGACAGAGGTTATTAGAAGAGATAGAAAAGGGAAAAGGGGGATACTCTCAAGGGAGAGACTGGGTCCTCTCAGAGAGAAGGTTGGTGCACCTCTCCTGTCCTCCTGTTTTATTGGTGGTCCCAGGGAAGTTTCCAGAGAGTCCTTCCCAGGTCCACCTTTTGACTTTTGACTGACAGCAGGATGACATCAGCTTTCAAGTCCCCACTGCCATGACAACTCTAGACCAGTTTAGCCCATGCTGACTAGTTCTAATTAGAACCTGTTCTCAAAGATTTTATGATTGGGGGGAAATTATCTTTATCTCCCTGAATTCTAGGATCTGGTCTGTGTAAGGGTCACAAAAGTCACATTTGTGTGTTTGTGTGTCTGTGTCTGTGTGCCTGTCTTCGGGGTAACTTGTACTTCTCTTGCAGATAACAGGTAGTTTGCTGAGGAATGTAACATAACCTGTCAACTTAAGCCAGGCAGGGCTGCAGATAAACTGCTTTTTAAAAAGGAAAGCATGTGTGAGTAGCAAAGGGGGTCCAGTTTATACAATTATTCCTTTAACCTCATGTTCCCTCCACTCACATCTGTCCTCTTTCAAGAGTATCTTCAAACTATACAGGTACTAATAACTAAAATTTCAAAGGAAATGTTGTATAATCTGAGCAGCGAATAACATGTTGACACAGGATCCCATAATCCTTCTTGTTATATGTTGTAACAATTTTTCTTCTGCTTACTAAGGAGGAAGGGATGTAATGTAATGGTACACAAGCATTTTGGGTTTTCTCTGGAGCAGTCAGAAAAGGTTTTCTTTCCTCTCTCTGCCTCCACCATGTGACATTCCCCACTGATAAAACAATAGTGATCATAGTTCCTGCGTAAGTGCTTTTCTGCATGCTGAGCCCCACTGGAGGTATGGACTTTAATTAATGAAATTGGACCTTTTTTCATGAAATCCAATTCCAGACTCATGCACCAAATGAACTGCAGCTTCCAATGGCATAACTAGGAGGCAATATCCTTATTTCGGTGACACTGTCAACACTCAAAACTGTTTTTGGAATTCCCTTCAAAGCCGGTTTATGGGCCCCTTAAGCAAAGTGACCTCACCACTCATTCCTCCCAACACGTAGGCTAACCAGACACAGCTCCTGCCTTGCAGAACCATACAGCCTACTTATGTGTTAGGCCCATCTCAGCCTGGTTATTAAGAGAAAAAGTCTTCAATAAACAATCCCTGGAGACTTCTAAGAGGTATAAATTATTGCATTTACAAAGCCACAATCTAAAGTAGCACTGTCCAATTGAAATGTAATGAGTCACATATGTAATTTACAATTGTCTACTGGCCATATTTTAAAAAGGTAAAAAGAAACCATTAAAATTAATTTTATTAAGATACTTTATTCAATGCAATATATCAAAAAATTGTGATATATAATCATTATTAAAAATTATTGAAATAGTATTTCCCATCCATCTTTGAAATTCATTATTTTTCACTTATAGCAGATCCATGTCATCTTAGCCACATTTTAAATGCTCAAATAGCCACGTGGGGCTGGTGGCCACCACTGGACAAGGACCCAGGCCCTCTTCGCCCCTGAGTAATGAAGATCAGGACATTATTTAGGACAGGATTAACTGAATTCTCATCATTTTCGTAATTCCTTTAACTTGGGCGTAGATGACTATGATAGAAGAATACTGTCTATAACAGCTAATATAACAGCATGCTGGGCCAAGTTTGGTGTTCTAACAACAAAAACCTCATAACAAGGTCAATCTGACCTTGCCAGAAAGTACATAAATTAAAACCAAGATAGTGAGGAAAAAGTCTAGAAACTCTTTCACCCACCCCAATTCTGCCTCTGATGCCACTCTAGCTTGCAGAGACTGCATGTGGCCTTCTGGAAAAGACCAAAGACAGTTATGAAGGGGAGGGTTTTGCCTCTGTGGAGAAAAAGGAACATGTTATCTAAATTGTCTAATGATTCACAGCCCAAACATGCTAAAAACTAAGGAACTGCATCGGGCAAGGGCCTGAGGAGAGCAGGGAGTTCTAATTCTCTTCTTTCTTAGCAAGGGTCCTCTAGGGGGCGCCACACTAATTCTACCCAGGTTTGGGAGATGGGATATACACAGTGTCCATGTGAGTCCCAAGAGCCTGGGCCCAAGCTGGGGTGGCCTAAGGCCAAGCAAAATCCTCCACCACATGGTCAAGTGCCAGACTCCCTGCCCCACCTGCTGTGGGCAGTTAAGAGGAAGGCAGCTGAGCCTCAAGCTCTAAGTAAGGTTCAGTGGGCAATTCTGATCCATGCTCACTTTTGTTAAATTTGTGAACAAAAAATTGAAGTTGGTCTACTTTAAACAATTTTAAATTCTTTCATCAAAGAGTGAAAACCTGAGATTTTAAACTTAAAAAAAAATCCATGAAAATAATCTTAGTCTGTTCCACAATTTAATCTCATTTTAATATTCAAATGTTTTACATTATTAACCAGTTAAATTACTTAATTTTTCCTCCTCTATATTCAAGCAAAATGAACATCTCAGGAAGATGGGCCCTATCTGTACTGTGCTTTTGTGTCCCTGTGAACACCAATGGGAAGCCTGGACTAGCCTAGTCACCATGTCCAGAACCTTTCTTTGCTTCCCTCTTCCTTTATCCCTGATCATGTCACTATCCATGCCTAAAATGCCCTGTCCTCTTTTTCCATTCATCTCCTGTATGCTGGCAATTGGTTGAGCACTATTTATTTATATTTTCACAGAACTGGGGATCAAACCCAGGGACACTTGACCACTGAGCTATACCCCTAACCTTTTAAATTTTTTGTTTTTGATATAGTTTCATTTTTTAGGTAGGTTGCCCCGGCTGGCCTCACACTTGCAATTCTCCTGTCTCAGCCTCCTGAGTAGCTGGGATTACAGGTGTGTGCCACCACTCCTGGGTTAGGAACAGTTTAATTTACATCTCATGTCCTCAATGAAGCCTCCCTGAGGACCAGTCTCTCCTCCAAACCTTATCTTTCCATTCTGCCCATCCAAGCTGGATTTGTGTCCCACACGTGTGGGGCTGAACCTTGAAGGCACAGTGCACTCCTCCACCGCACGCAGGTCCTGAGTTCTTTGCTAGGCGCTGTACTAACAAAGGGGCCCAAGATACTTTTTTAGTCCTCTCCTTCTCATTTATTTTCCCATCAGTAACAATTCTCCTCATACTGTAGGATTTTTAGCTTAGAGGTCAGGGACTAAACACAAGCTCTTCCAGAGGACACACCATAGGCTCAGATATGGAAAAGGACTTCTCCAAACCATACATTTGCCCGGATGAAGCCGATATTCATGTCTCACACTGCAGTGAAGACCTTATACTATGCAACGTGTTCTTTAAGAGAGGTGACTATATCTTACTGCTTGTTAGAGTCACCCTTGATCACTGACAAATTCTTGTTGCCAAGAAGAAAATGATGAGTGGCCAGGTGACCTCATCTTGTAACAGCCTCATGACCACAACCTGCCATAGGCACCAATCAGGCTACTCCTTTCCAGGACTCATACACGTGAACTGCCTGCCCTGTACAAAGGGCACTTTTGGGGACTGGCTTTTCACTAGACCCCCCCCATTCAGGCTGCTCTATCACAGTGGACTTGAGAAGGACCTTCTAACATAAAAGTGACACCACAGTAAGATTTTTAAATGGCACCACACAGAAGTCACAGTCCAAACAACACTCCTGTCCCCTTTACCCCCACTTCTTTTCTACTTCTGATGAATTTGTGTGTGTCTGAATATGTCACCAGATCACAGGAGTAAAACAAATATATAACTCTTTTTTTTTTTTTTTTGGTAGTTTCATATGAATGCCATTTTTAAGGTTTATTCTTTGTTTTCTTTTTCCTTCTTAAATAACATCCTCTCCCTCTCCCCTTTTATCTACATAAATAAGAAAGTGCTCTGGGATGGAAATGATTAAAGAAGAAGAGGAGAAAAGAAAGCAAAGACATTGTGCTTTGCATAGTCATCCTAGGAGAGAGCACTTGATTAGATGTGGCCCATGCTGTGAAAGAAAACTACAAAAGAGATCCCAGAGATTACAGCTGGTTAAGAGTGAAAACCACCGGAAAGGAATAAACCTGTGGTGCCAATAATCTCTGAAGTATTTTCTCATTAAGCAAACATGAAAAAAGAGCCCTACAAGGTTAAGGATTGTTCTGTCAGAAGGGAACACGCCTGGAAGGCAGAATTTCTGTATACAAAAATTTTGTTGATGCTTTGTACCTAACTGCCAAAGTCAGCAAGAGAAGAGACTGATTTTTTCTTTTTCCCAAATATATTTTTATTATTGTTTTTGGGCCCGGTGGGGATATCTCATGCTTCTGAAAGCAGAGGATGAGCAGCCCTGTCTGAGCCAAGCACAGCAGGGCCATCTCCTGCCAAGATTGCAGCTCTGCATTCCCAGGCACTCCAGGGAAGAGCAAGCCTCAGATAAACTGCTGGGGAGAAAGAAGACTGCAGACTCCTTAGCTGACTAGAGGGGCCTCAAGTCAAGTTTGAAAGCCACAGCGACCTCTGCATAAACCCAGAGTGGAGTGGAGTCTGGGATAGAACCCCACAAAAGTGAGCCTTGAATTCTCTTGTTTTGAGAGCAAGTGCCTCATTATGAATATAGGCCACACATATGTGCAGGAGGTACCACCGCCCTCAAGGAGAACCCCACATGTGGAAAGAAAAATGGGAGAGAACATGAATGTTTTGGTTCTTTAGTAGCTAATATTGAGCCACTCTTGTTTTGTTTTGTTGTTTTGTTTTTTGTTTTCGGTTTGTTGTTGTTGTTGTCCTCTCTCCTTTAAAAAAACTACTTAAGCAAGGCACGGTGGCACACGCCTGTAATCTCAGTGACTTGGGAGGCTGAGGCAGGAGGATCGTGAGTTCAAAGCCAGCCTCAGCAACTTAGCGAGGCCTACGCAACTCAGTGAGACCTGTCTCTAAATAAAATATAAAAAGGTCTAGGGGATGTGGCTCAGTGGTTAAGCCTCCCTGGGTTCAATCCCTGGTACCAGTTTAAAAAAAAAAACTACTTAAGAGTAAATCTCCATGTTTACATTCTGGAAGAGTTAAACATCAACAATATGTGGCTCTTGTTTTTCAACTGATAATACTTTGAAACCTCAATGTGTATCTTCTAACTGTTATTTAGTAACACTATCCAAGATTACAGACCCAAAACACCCACAATCAATCACTTTCTGCTGATTCATAAACTATTTTTCCCAGGTCATTTAGCCCCTTTCTTCCTCCAGCTTCCTGCCGTCAGCCAATTCACTGCTCATGGATAAAGAGAACCAGAGAGAGAGAATATAATCAGCCCATTTCATCGCTGTCAGCAGATTGAAAAGAAGTTTGAAAACAATGAGATTTTGTAAAAGGTGATGTTTTCACATCATTGGTAAATGTAGATTTTTCTCTGCCAGTCCTTCCCCAGTTCCTGAAGATGGCTGCATATGGATCAATAAGACATATTTCCATCAAAAATTCATGATCAAATAGCTCTTTGTGTCAGTTGGAATTCAGCGAGCTACCTTCTCCCATGGTGGAATACTTCCATTCCCAGGGGTATTATGTAAATATTGCCGTACCACCATTACCCATCCCCAGTGACTGATGCAGCCTACAGCTACATTCTGGTACCTATATCTTTCTGTATTTTTACCACATGTACTCACCCAACTATGAAGGGAGGCAAGAGCCCTAGGCCGGGAGTTAGAGACAAAGCCAAGTCTCCATTCCAACATCAGTCAATTGCTTAGCCTGTCTAGGTCTTTGTTTTTTTCATTTTTAAAATGATAAGATTGTGGGGGAATGTCTTTGAAATCATCTCCAGCTCATTCTAGAACTCCACTTATCCAACTTCCTCTGTGTGGCTCCCATGCTCTAAGTGACCTGTGTTCTCCTTCTGGATCACAGCCTACTGACACAGTGACTAGTCACTTGAGCTCTGAAATCAGACGGGCCCAAACTGGATGCTACCCTTCGACTTAGGAAGTGCCGTGCATTCTTCATCTAGGAACTGGGGATAATAGTAGGACTTATTGAAAGCGTCGACACGTGTAAAGTGCTTGGAACAACGCCTAGGATATACCAAATGCTCATGAACTGTTGGTTCCAATCTTGGTCATCATCATTACTATCTGCATGGTGACATAAGGAGCAGACCCATTACTCTCCCTCTGCCTCTGCAAGTCTAGACGTCCCTCCATTTCAAATCAAATCCCACCCCCTCCACGAAGTCCTCCCACATTACTCCATTTTGCATTTCCCCTCTCAGCTATAAAATGCTGTAGTACTGTCACTGTTGATACCCTACACTTTAGAACTTAGTTGTATCAAGTCTTCACACTACCAGCAATTCGGGCAGATGGCTAGTCTTACTGCTCAGATAAGAATGCAAGCTCTAGAACTTTTCCATGTATGTAAGCACAGAGGTAAGCACAATTCTCCTCATACCAAAGATGCTCAATAAAATGCAAGTGAATTGAGGCTTTTATTTTATAAAAAACTATTAAAGCACATTCCCAAGGTATCAAATGTACACCTGTGGATTGGAGACTGGGCCTCAGTTTTCATCATTATTTGCAGCTTCCTATATGGTTTTCAGGATTTACAACAAGATTCCTAAGAAATCATTCCATGGGTTCTCAAGAAAACTAAAGCTACCCTCCTAAATTTCAGTATGAAATTATTAAAAGCATCTATTTGCTCGAAGTTGTTTTTACTTTCACAGATACTCACAAATAAAAATATTTTAAACAATTAATTATCCTTATCATTCACAAGTCCTAGGTCCACACTGCTTTTCTGGAGGAGGCAAATGAGTCATTTCTTGCCCTTTTTCCAGAGCAGTCTGCTGAACCCGCTACCCTGGGCATGGGGAACGCTGGTGTCACCACAAAAGTAACAGTATGAGCATTTGCATTTGCAGGAACAAAGCAAGTAGAGAATGAGAGATGGTCAGAAAGGATACTGAGAATTTTCTATCATTCTAGGGAATGCATGTGGTAGGAAGAATTATGGCCCCAAAGATGTCCATGTCCTAATCCCAAAACCTGTGAACATGTTACCCTCCCTGGCAAAAGGAACTGAGGTTGCAGAAGGAATTAAAGTTGCTAATCAGCTGACCTAAATAAAGAAAGATTATACTGGATTGTCGGGAAGGGGTTGGGTTATGAGCTCAGAAAGCAAAGGAGAAAGGAAAAGTGGATCAGAGAGAGGAGAGAGATGAAGGAGGAAGAAAGAATCAAAATATGAGGGGGATGCCACCCACCACTGACGGCTCTGAAGATGGAAGAAGACAAGTCAAGAAAAAGTGGCAGCCTCTAAACGCTAGAAACAGCCTCAGCTGGCAGCCAGCAAGAAGACAGAGACCTCAGTCCTGCAATCACAAGGGGCTGAATTCTGCCCACAACCCAAAATGAGGAGACAGATCTTCCCCTAGAGTCTTCAGAAAGGAAGGCAGCCCAGCCAACGCCCTGCTTTTATCTTGGTGTGGCCTGTGCTGGACTTCTGACCTAAAGAACTGTATGATAATAAATTTATGTTACTTAAGTTGCTAACATTTGTAATAATTTGCCATGGCAGCAAGAACAAACTAAAACATTGCATTTCCATTAAAAAGTAATAATTAAACTATTACCCCCAAATGGGTAAACTTACAGCTGCCACATCTCTAAAATTAAGAAGGTTATCATATACAAAGTGTATTTTTACATTACTTAAAAATAATACATAATCATGACAGAGAAATTAAACAACATTGAAATGTATCAGGAACATTTTGGGTTAGTAGTGACAATCAAGTTTGAATCAGAAGATAAAAACAGGCCAAAAAAAAAAAAAAAAAAAAAGGGCTGGGAATGTAGCCCAGTGGTAGAAAGCTGACTTGGCATGTATGAGCTCCTAAGTCTGAGCTTTAGTACTGTATTTTTTAAAAAGGCAGAAAATGTGCATATTCCAAATGTACCACTTGAATGAAATTTTTAAAGTCTTTTTAAGATAGATTAAACATCAGAAATGAGAGTATAAAAAAAGAATCACTAAAGTGTTATAGTAAAATCATATAGAGTAGTCCCCCCCATTATCTGTGGTTTTGTTTTCCATGGTTTCATTCATTCAAAGTCAACCAGGTTTGGAAATTGTATGGAAAATTCCAAGAAAAAATCATAAGTTTTAAATTGCATGCTGTTCCGAGTAGCATGATGAAATCTCACATCATCCTATTCCATTCTGCCCAGAACATGAATCATTCCTTTGTCCAGCATACAGGACAGTAAAATACTTTAAGAAAGAGCCCACAACCATTATAACTTTTATTATACTATAGTGTTATAGCTGTTCAATTTTATTATCAGTTACTGCTGTTAATCTCTTATTATGCCTAATTTATAAATTAAACTTTGTCATAGATAGATGTGTATAGACAAAGTTATAGTTATATACAGGGTTTGGTACTGTCTGAGGTTTCAGGCACTCACTGGGGGTCTCGGAATATATCTTTCGTGGATAAAGGAGACTACTGCACCATAAATATAGATTCAATTTCAGTAGGCAAACAAATCTATCACTCTTCTGCATAAACCCCTGGAAGACCAAACAGTCAAATGCCTACTTGAATGCCATTTCTGGCATCTTTGAACTTAAGTAGGACCATTAATAGTATAGTTACTATACTGATGTATAGTTTACTATCATAACTAATCAGAGTAAATACACAAGTAAAACAAACGAGGTACATTATTTGGTATCATTATTAATACCTGAAGAGTCTCTTTCAAATATAGGTATACATTCAAGATGTCATTTGGAATCAAACAACAAAAAACCTCCTTAAATTTTTTGCTTTATGTTATAATTCTAATCAAAGTATCTTTAATGACTTAATGTTATATTTTACATATATGAGTATTGTTATAATGTTTTGTATGCATATATATATATATTTAAGAACTTTTTATTAAATAGTTCAAAATAGGAAACTGAATGAATTATCAATAAAAGAGAAAGTACAGTAACTTTAGGAAGAATTTTTTATTCATCTAAATAAAAAATGTTTATTAAAATTAAATAATACAAGCAGAATAGGTTTTATAATTTCAATTTTCTTTTTTGGGGGGGGGAGTACCAGGGATTAAACTCAGAGGTACTCGGACCTCTGAGCCACATCTCCAGCCCTATTTTGTGTTTTATTTAGAGACAGGGTCTCATTGAGTTGCTTAGCGCCTCACCATTGCTGAGGCTGGCTTTAAACTTGCAATCCTCCTATCTCAGCCTCCCAAAGTGCTGGGATTACAGGCATGTGCCACTAAGCCTGGCATAATTTCAATTTCTACTAGTATTTTTCATGGACATACATTAACAATTTTCTTTATAAATTTTATATCTTTAAAATATGAAACACTCAAAATACTAAGTAAAACCATAAGAATAAAAAATTCTAATTTTTGATATTTAATTTCATTTAGGTTATAAGTTTCTCAAGAAAAAAGGAATAAATTAAAAGCACAATTTCAACTTTACTACCTTGTCATCAATGATACAAAACCTCCAAAATCGGGTCCAATAGCTCCCATGATAAATCACCTTCAATTTAGACATAACAAAGAATTAAGAAACATGCAGAACAAAACAAAGAATAACAAGGTTCTCAAAACATGCTATACGCTCAGTGATCAAACTTAAGAATAAAAGGCTGCTTTAAAAATAATTCCTCGTGGCCTACTCCGCCCTGGTCCCCAGACCGGAAGCGCCGCGCTTTAACTGGGTCCTGCTCCTCTGGGTCCAAACCGGGGCGCCGCCAAGATGCCGGCTTACCACTCTTCTCTCATGGACCCCGACACCAAACTCATTGGAAACATGGCCCTGTTACCTATCAGAAGTCAGTTCAAAGGACCTGCCCCTAGAGAGACAAAAGATACAGACATTGTGGATGAAGCCATCTATTACTTCAAGGCCAATGTCTTCTTCAAAAACTATGAAATTAAGAAT
>PVHX01016565.1:0-42859 GCA_004024805.1 Geosciurus inauris | reverse complement strand
GCGCTCTACCACTGAGCCACAATCCCAGCCCCAGGAGGCGCCTCTTGTATGAGTGAAGGTTCCCTTGGAGGAGGCTGAGTGAGTCCAGATCCTCTGGAATGGGAGGTGTCGAGGTGGGTTAGGGCCCCAGTGGCCTTGGCAGTGTGATCCCAGACATGCTGTCCTGGGGACTTTAGCAGAGGACGGTCACAATCCGCTTCAGGTTTTTACATAATGAGTCGCCCTTGGGCCAACCCCATACACCCTTGCCTCTGGGGGGCAAGCTGCCCTTACTTACCTCACTTTGCCATGTGGGTGTGGCTGCTGCGGACCACAGAACACTTGAGGGGAGACTGCAGCTTTCATCCTGCCCCCAGGCTCTCTTGCTTGCTGGCTTGGGGGCAAGCTGCCATATCAAGGCCTTCCTAGCCAGGAGCAGGGTGTGACCTGCAGCTGATAGCCAGAGGGACTGAGGCCTCAGTATGATGCCCCCCCCCCAAGAAGCTCAGTGCTGCCAACAAGCAAGATAGCTTGGAAGCAAGTGAGACCCTAACCACAGGAGCCAGACCCCTGACCCACTGACCCTGGAAGAGAACAAACTTGCTGTTTAAAGTAAATAAATTTGTGCAATATTGTTAGGCACTAGGTAGCTAGAACTCTATCCCACTTAAAACAGGTTTCAGGGAGCAAGAAGAGGGGCAGGGAGTCCAGTTAGAGGCTGTGCAGTCCAGCCAGGCTGGTCAGACAAGATGGTGGTGAAGGAGGGGGCTGGATATGCTATGTAGGCAGAGCCAAAGGATGTCGGCTGAGAAGAGCAGAATTAGGGACGACCCCAGGATTTGGGCCTAAGAGGTGGCCCAAATGGACCCACTGCCTGCTATGCTGGGAAATGCTGTGGGGGGCAGGTTTGATGGTGGGCGGGGGCGGGAACGACCACAGTTCTGTTCTGGATGTGCTAAGACATCCACGCTACACCTAGGTGGGGATGTTGAGTGACAGCTGGGGTTAAGGAGAAGGAAAGCTCTGGGTGGAGGTTCACATTTGAGTTCATAAAGTACAGATGGGGTTTAAAGCCACATGCCTGGGCAAGGGGAGAGAGGAAATTGGAGACCAAAGGGTTAGAGGCCTTGCCTGGGGCCTCTGGTAAGAAGAGGAGGGAGAGGAGAGGAGCCAGAGAAGGATTTTAGTTCCTACTGGACAGTGTTTTGAGTAGGATCTTTCTCCTGTCATTTCAGGTCACTGCACTGCCACTCGTGTGAAAGAACGAGAGTCAACCTCAATGACGGGAGACTGGTTGGACAGGTTGATTCCTGATGACCTTGGGTCAGAGTCCTGTCCAGCTAGGAAGAACCATGTCCTTGGCCTCCAAGGACAGCTGTCTCCACACCACTGCTGTCCTCTCCTGGAAACCCAACAGCGCTTACACCAGACAGCCAAGGGAATTTGAAGAACGATTTTATTTTTAGCTTGGTTAGTAGACTTGTTTGAATAATTTACAGAAAAATCCCTCTTACAACAAACTTGACCATTATCAACAACTTACATCATATTATAAATCAAATGGACTTAGCAGGCTTTCATAGAATATTTAATCCAACAACAGCTGAATATACTTTCTTCTCAGTGGCTCAAGGAACATTCTCTAAAACAGACCATATGTTAGCCCACAAAGCAACTTTTAGCAAATACAAAAAATATTGATATAATTCCTTGAATCTCATCAGAAACTATATACCCGACAAAAACTATATAAACACATGGACACTGAATCTTTGAATGATGTATTCATTTTTGCTTTAAATAGTGATAGAAGAAATTAAAGGAAAAATTTAAAAATTTAAACTCAAATGAGAATAGTGATATAATACACCAGAACCTCTGGGACACCATGAAGGCAGTTCTGAGAGGAAAGTTTATAGCTATGAGTGCCTACGTAAGAAAATCAGACAGAGCCCAAATAAACAACCTAATGTTGCATTTCAAGGCCCTTGAAAAAGAAGATAAAAACTAATCCTAAAACCAGTTGGAGGAAGGAAACAATTAAGATTGTTTAATTAAGATTAAGGAGACAATTAAGAGATGAAATTGATGAACTTGAGAATAAAAAAATGATACAAAGAATGATGATACAAAGAGTTGGTTCTTTGAAAAGTTAGACAAGATTGATAAACCCTTAGCAAAACTAACCAAAAGAAAAAGGGAGAAAAACCAAATAACCAAATTAATAAAATTAGAGATGAAAAAGGATAAATCGCCTCAGACATCACAGAAGTCTGGAGGATAGTGAGGATAGTATTTTGAAACATTATACTCCAATAAATTGGAAAACCTAGAAGGACCTCAAAAGCTCAGAAAATAATGCCAAGAGTTAATAAATGGGATGCCATCAAATTAAAAGGTTTCTGCACAGTGAAGGAAATAATTAGGAATGTGAAAGAGAACCTATAGAATGAGAGAAAGTCTTTGCAGTTACTCTTTTGACAGAGGATTAATATCTAGAATATATAAAGAACTCAAAAAATGTAACACCAAAATCCTCCACAAATATCCCAATTAAGAAATGGGCAAATGAACTCAAAAGAAGAAATACAAATGGCCAACAAATACATGAAAAAATGCTCAACGTCACTACCATTTAAGGAAATGAAAATCAAAACTACCCTGAGATTTCATCTCATACCTGTCAGAATGGCAGTTATCAAGAATGCAAACAAGAATGCTGGAGAGGATATGGAGAAAAAGGAACAGTTTCATACTCTTGGGGGGACTGTAAATGAATACAACCACTATGGAAATCAGTATGGACATTCCTCAAACGACTAGGCATGGAACCACCACGTGACCCAGCTATCCCACTCCTTGAGATTTATCCCAAAGAATTAAAGCCATCACATACAGTGACACACGCACACCCATGTTTATAGCAGCACAGTTCACAACAGCCAAACTATAGAACCAGCCCAGCTGTCCATCAACGAATGAATAGATAAAGAAAATGTGGTATATATACACCATGGAGTTTTATTCAGGCATAAAGAAAAATGAAATTATGGCATTTGTGGGAAAATGGATGGAACTTAAGAACATTGTAAGTAAAATAAGCCAAACTTGGAAGATCAGGGTTCTATGCTTCCTCTCATATGTGGAAGTTAGAGAGGAAAAAGAAAAAGAAATGTGGGAAGATTTCATGAAAACCAACAGATCAGTAGACTAGAGGGAAGGACCTGGACAAGGTGGGAGGGGAAGGAAAGGGAAAATACTAGGGACTGACATTGGCCAATTTATATTGTTACATTGTGTGCATGTACTAACACATAATAATGAATTCCACTGTTATGTACAACTATAATGCACAGATAAAAAATATGTGGAAAAAACTTACATCATCGTCTCATTTAATCCTACCAACAACCCTATGAGGTGGATAAATTATTGTCATTAATATTTTTCGGATGGGGAAACTGAGGCTTGGCAGCTCTCACCCAGGCAGATTGAAACCTTGAGCCAGGAAGGGCATCCCCAGAGCCCACAGGCTCAGACTCCCCACTCACTGTCCATGGGGTTCTCAGCAGAGCTGGACACCCACGGAAGTGTGCTGTCTGTGAAGGCGCCATTAAAGAGGCTTTGTACAGAGAAAAGAGCAGCTGGGAGACAGATGCACAGTGAAAATAATGTTTTATTGGAAGTGAAGAGACCTGGGGCAGCTGCTGTTAAGTAGCTGTGTGATGGGAGCAAACTGAGGGCGGGATCCTGGACAGCCCGCCCCCTGCAAGACGGTGCCATTGAGCTAGGCTTATCCACTGAGATATTAAAAATCAAGTGTTATTTACCTGCTAGATACTTCCTTAGGGGCTCTAGGAGCCCCTTGACTTAGCTGTGACAAATGCTAGTGGGTGGGAGCAATGCTAATTTCTTACAGAGTTTGTTCAGTGACTATTGTCACTTTCTTAATAAAGACAGCTTCTGCATGGTGAGCTGCCTTTCTGCTCTTCACTGGAGGACCCTGAAAAGGGAAAACACCACTTTTATTTTTCAGTTAGCAAATGGGAGCATGCAGTAGAGATAGGGCCTATTAAAAATGTATTCATATTGTCAAAAGTTCTTGCACAAATGTGAAAATGACCAGCCCTGGAGTCGGCAGTGATTTAGGACGCAGGACTGCTGGGTTGATGGATCTGCCCCCTGAGGCCTGACACTCAGCTTCCTCGGGTCTGACCACGGCAGACTCACAGGGCAGAGATTTATCTGTGTTTCATCAGGTATGAGGAATATATGGATGGAGGGGCTTCCGGCTGGCCCCCACCCTAGTCAGGCAGCCACCTCCATTAATGTCGGCAGACTCATAAATTTCTCCGGCCTTCTAAAGTAAGCAGCTTGTGCCACGGCACAGAAGCCTCCCGAGGTGGCACTCGCTGCCTATAAATTCACTCACACTCACTAAAGGCAATTGACTGCACATGGGCTTAATCACACAGCCCCTGGAAAAATGAGGGGCACCCCAGTTCTTAAAGGAGAGGAGGTGGTGCAGGAGCACAGCAAGGAAGTTGGAGCACACACCACAAAATTGGACGTATTCAACGGTGCTCCTCTTTATTAGTGGGATATTATCAGCCATTATCACTCAAGATTAAAGCTCCTTTTTTTGGTTTATATTTTTGTTTTGGTACCAGGGATTGAACCCAGGAGGTGCTTTTACCACTGAGCCACATTCCCAGCCCTTTTTAAAATTTTTGTTTTGAGACAGGGCCTTGATAAATTGCTGAGGCTGGCGTCAAACTTGTGATCCTCCTGCTTCAGCCTCCCGAGTAACTGGATCACAAGGGTGTGCCACTGTGCCCGGCTAAAGCTTCCTTCTTGATTTGAAATTATCATCTTGGATTCTACTCATGCTTCCATGCAACAGGAACCTCCCTGCCCAATCTCCCTTTTAAAAAATCTGATTAAAAGAAACAATGTATTACTGATCACAGGATTGCCTATTTTGACTTTGGGAAAATGATATATTTGCTTTCTTTTCACCTTTTTATCTCAACATTAATTTGTATAAAAAATCAATCCCCAAGCAAGCACAGACGCTTCAGGAAAGAATGGAAAGCGGTTCTTGATCAAGACATCGTCCACTCATCGCCCAGACCTCTTCCTGCCCAACTTCCTCCACCCTCCTCTTGGAAGCCGCACACCCTTCCCTTTCGCAGCCCATGGATCCAGAGAGCTCAGGAAAAATCGGGACAGGAAAAGTGCAAGTGAGACCTCATGGTGCACCCATTGCTTTTGAAGACGGGGCATCTTTTCTAAGCAGCAACAAGTGTGAGCTACAGAAAAGGGCAGCCTGAGCTCCCAAAGCTTAACCTGGATGATCTTTGCCTGCATTTGATCAAGTTCAAGGGGATCCTTATTGTATCCATGCAACACAGAGTCTCGGTCTTTTCTGGCCAAAGTGACACTTCCACATTGACATTGTCCCCATGGGACACAGAAGCAGCCTGCCCAGAGGCTCTCTATCCAAAGGACTGTGGTGCCTTCAGCCGTAGCCGTGTTCAACGCTGTGAAGACGATGGCTCCGAAGTCACCCTGCTGTTTTGGTGACAGCAGCAGAGAGGTGGTGGCCCGCCAGCATGGAGCTGTTTTCACTTTTCAGTCATGCTGGGCCATCTTCAGGGTGACTCCCCAGGCAGCAGGCACTCAGAGGGTAGCAGCGATGCCAGCCTGTGGCCACTTGAGGTCCTGCCACATCAGCAGCACCTGGGAGCTGTTTAGCACGTGCAGATTGTGGGACAGACAGAGGCCCAGGAGCGGGTACGCAGGGCCCAAGGCTTTTAGGCTGGAACGGTCTATGTGCCAAAGAAAGGGAGTCAGCTCTGCATTTGTGGAGGAGCCCCCGCGTCTGTCTTTCATCAGCACTTGGCGCCTGGCTTGGCCATGGGAGCTTCTAGCTGCTGGGTGTTCTTAATTTGATTTACTGTGACGACTGACATCAAAACATGCGATTTCACGCGGGCTGTGCACCTGTCCCCAAGCCCTCAGAGAGTAATGCCCAGACCTTGAGTGCTCGCCCACCTCTGCTGATGTCCCCTGCTCCACCCATATATTTTCTGCCAAAGCAAAGGCAGAAGAAGTCATTGGCTTCTCCTGTGAGCAACCTGCACACGTGCTCACATGTCTTCCGGCCACAGTGGCCTCTGAGAACTCACTGAAAATATGATCTCACAGGGGTTCACAGTGACGAGCCCTGTGCTCACCTCTGTGCATGAGCGTCCCCTTTCTAAAACTTCCCTTTTCACCCTGAAAGTCACCCATGCTCCCTGTAGGACCAAGGGAAAGAAGAGATGCTGCTGCAATCCCACCGCCCATGTCTCGAGGCTTCTGTTCTGATGTCCCTGCCAGCCCTTAGAATGATTCTGGGCTTGCAGAATCATTGCTTCTGTAAAACCAGAAGCAATCTGGTTTTACACGAACTTGTATTCCAAACGTCTTTACTAACCTAGGTCTTGGTTCTCAATCTGGGGGTCACTCTGTGGGTTTTTAGGCAAGATGCTGACAGAGTGAGTCCACAGTGACATCTGTGAAATACCAGGCGAGGAGGAAGCCCGCGTGGGCTCCCTCAAGCTCATGATTCTCCTTCCCTGCCCGCCCCCCTTTTCCTTTAATTGCAGTGAACATGCCCTGCTCTGCACGGAGTTGCTAGGAAGTTGGGGGCGGAGAAGGAGCCATGAGTTAGGAAAGACTTGGGTTCCCAATGGCACCTAAGGAACCACGTGGCCTTGGGTATGTGCCATCTTTTTCTACAAAACAACACTGAACACTGATCACTCCTTGGGACTTAGAACAAGGGTCCTGCCGCTGGTGCCCTTAGGAGGAGACAATGCCTGGCATGTGGGATGGAGTCCTGGGTATGGACCCTGCCTCTTGGGAGCCACAGACCCCGCAAGGGCCACTCAACCTTTCCAAGCCCGGTGGCCATGAGCATCGTGGAGCTCCCGTGCAGACCCCTGGTGGGGGGTAGTGAGGAGACACTCTGGTGCATTGGAAAGGAGGGACCACTGTTTTAGGCCTGCTGGTGGTGGAGATGCCGTGGCCCCAGGCCCCAGACGTCCAGTAGGGTTGCATTGGGCCTCAGAGGAGAGAGGCACAGGGAGACTCAGGACGATGGAGACTCTGAAGCTCTGCCCTGTACCAGAGACGCCACGGCCCTCGGCCCTCGGCAGATGGCTGTTTGTGGCCTGAAGCCCCTGACAGGAGCTGGCCATTAGCGCCCTGTGCAGCCTGGTTCCAGGGCTCCCTGGGCGTGAGGCAAGGGGAGGAGGGGACGAGGAACCCCAGGCCTCCCAGGTCCCACTGCCCCAAACAACAAATCTTAGCTGCAGAGCGGCACATGGAAAAGGGGGCTTGGCTGCACTTAAATTACACCTTAGCTTTAGAAAGGAGAAGATTACGAGACATAGCAAGCCCTCCTCCACAAAGAATGCATGCTTGTCCTGATCCTGGGACAAGTTGCTCCCTGCCCTGGGGACCTGCATGCATTCCAGCTGGAGGTTTTGCTGTGGGCCTGTGAGTGCTCCTCCCCCACCCAGCTTCAAGCCTTACCCACCCCCTCACAATCCTCTCCCTACCCATCCAGGCTCCTTTGTAGTTGGCGAGGCGGCACTGTGACCGAGGGGCTGGGCATGCAGGGGCCCAGAAGAGGAGGCAGCATTCCAGACTGTAAGCGGTGTGTCTGGGGGACCTGGCAGCCTCCCTGAGTCCACCATAATTCCTGAGGGCGGATCACATGCCACATACTGTCTACAGCTTTATATTCATGAAACTCTCTATTGTTTATCTATATTGATAAATAGTAATGTCCTGATCTTTATTAATTTACATTATCCTTTCTATGTGGTAAGTGCTATTAATACCACCCCCTTCCACCAGAAATATAAGGAAGGAGGCAGAGAAAGGGTGAGTAACTGGCTCAAGGTCACACAGCCTGTGAGGGGTTGCCAGGGATTTGAACACAGGCAGCCCAGTCCTGGGGCCTCTACCCCTCTGTGTGTGTGCATTTGCTTGTGTGTGTGTGCGTGTGATTGTGTGTGTGCTATTTCTAATGTATTTGCTTATTGTAGAGACACAGGACACAGCACCACATAAGTTTAAGGGCAGAAGCTGTGGCTATATCCCCAGCCTGGCCACCTGCTGGAGCCCAGGAATCTTCCAAGGCCCGGGGGCCCAGAGCCACCCTGCTGAACCTGCACTGCTGACTGATGACGAGTTGGCTTGGAAGGTGGGATGAGGCTCCCCGGGTTACATCTCTCTGCCCTGGAAGTCAGCGCCTCTTCAACCGAGTGAGTAAGGTCACGTAGGGGACGCAGGGATGGCAACCGTCACAACAGGACCACTTGGGATTCGCATCTGCAGACTGTAGGGCCCAGACTCTTCCAGAATTTCCAGCAATGATGGGCCTCGGGGGGCTCTGATCTGCGTTGGGGACAAGGGGAGGCCACTAGCGACCCTGACCAGAGCCCACGGCTCCCCAGGCTGACTGTGGCCACGGAGCCCACCTGGGCTTCGAGGTTCTCCCTCACAACCCAGAGCAGTTGGAGGAGGTCATGGCCAAGGCCCCTTTAGGACCCTCTAAATAGGAGCTTGTCAACAAATCCTGAAACTTAGATGTTTATCTGCTGATCTCGAGAGATGCCAAGAGGCAAGGGCTCTCTGAAGACAAATGTCCCCACAACTGTGCATTTCAATATGGTAGCCACCAGGGACCTGTGGCTGTCTAAACTCAAATTAATGAAATACACAGATGGCTCTCAATTTACAGTGGGTTTCATCCCAATAAGCCCATTCTATGTTGAAATAGCCTAGGTGGAGATGCAGCTGTAGCTCACCTAACCTACAGAACACGCCTGCCTGCTCAGCCCCCCAGCACAGGACCTGGGTTGTTTTCCCTGTGCCCATGGGGCTACCCAGGATCCTTGGCCCAGCACAGCCAGAGAGGATCTGGAGCACACTCTCATCTGGGAAAAGTTCAGCATTCAAAATTCCACCTTGGTTGCTATCAAATGCATATTGCTTTTGTACCACTGTAAAGTTGAAAAATCCAAAGCCAAAACTTCCTAAGCTGGAGACTACCTGTCATTAAAAATTCATAGTCACACTAGCCATCTTTCAGGTGTTCAGGAGCCACACAGAGCTAGTGGCTACTTACTGGGCAGTGGAAATCTAGAACATTTCCCTCACTGCAGAAATTGTTGTACAGTGTTGGTCCTAACCAACCAAACTCTATCAGTGAATGGAAGACAGCTGTGTCCATCTTACAGGATGTTGAAGGTCATGGTAGGCTGAACAGTGCTCCCCAAGACACTGAGTCCTACCTTCTGGAGCCTGTGAGTGGTACTTACATGGAAACGGGGTCTCTGCAGATGGGATTACACTAAGGATCGGGAGATGGTCCTGAATTGCAGGGGTGTGCCCTCAATAGTACCATGAGTGTCCTTCAAGAGAGAGGCGGAGGCAGATCAGACCCACACAGAGGAGGAGAGGGCGATGGGACCACAAAGGTGTGACCAAGTGGTGTGGACATAGGAGCCAGTGAATGCTGGTGGCCACTGGAGGCCAGGAATGGATTCTCTGCTTGAGCTTCTAGAAGGTGCAGCCCACCAATGCCTGGATTTCATAGACATAGGACTTCAGGACAGTGAGAAAATACATTTCTACTGTCTTAAGCCCCCGAGCTTGTGGGAATGTACTACAGTAGCAATAGGAACTAGTGCGAGGGTCAGAGGCATGCAGGTGCAGAGCACCGAACCCCTGGTGAGCATCGGCGCTGCGGGGGGTGCTCTCTACATTATTCTCAACACTGAAAGCACAGGGGATGCACTCCACAGATGGTTCAAAAACACAGCTGCCACGGTATCCAGAAGCCATGGAGCAGAAGCACAAATAGAGGAACATGCCCCAGAGAGGAGGAAATGTGGCCGGGCTGAGGCAGATGTCCCCTGCACACACTGGCAGGACTGGGGGCTGCATCCACAGCCACATCGCAGGACATGAACAGCCCAGAAAACCCATAAGGTCCACTGCACCCCCCAGCGACCTTGAGACCTCAGGAGATAGTGGCACAGACTTTATAAGTATGCCACGCCAAATGCACAGCTGGAAAATGATATTCAAAGAAAATCTCATTCAAAATAAGCTGGGCATGGTGGCACAATCCTGTAGGTCCAGCTACTCGGGAGACCAAGGCAGAAGGGTTACAAGTTCGGGGCCAGACTGGGCAACTTAGCGAGATCCTGTCTCAAAAGAAAAATTTACATAAAAAAGGGCTTAGAATGTGATGCGGCTTGCTCCCATCCGCACCTGGGCTCAACCCCTAGTACCACACACGGGGGAAGGAAGTATCCATGCAGAATTCATGACCTCGGCAAGAAACTTGCGGGATCCTGCTATTCACAACATCTTGTTTAATCCCATGGTCACACTGGGCGGCAAGTACTGCACTGTATACAGACAACATGGGGGAGGCTCGGAGAAGTGAGGCCCATGGGCCCCGGCCAGCAGGGCACTCTGGGGACACCAGGCAATGGTCTCTGAGGGCCAGGTCGCTTCGCTCACTCTCTATCCTTTGCTCTCCTTCAAGCTTTTTTTTAAAAAATATTTATTTTTTAGTTCTAAGTGGACAGAATATCTTTATTTTATTTTTATGTGGTGCTGAGGATCGAACCCAGTGCCTCACGCATGCTAGGCGAGCACGCTACCACTGCGCCATAACCCCAGCCCCCTCCTTCAAGCTTTCATGTACACACACACATACTTTAGGGATCGCTTACCAAAAAAAATTCACCACAGAGGGAAACAGGTAAATGATAGGTCAGTTTACAGATGAAGAAATGCTATTGACAAACACCCACCCAATAGTTCTTCACCTCATTAATATAATTAGTGTGAATTAAAAGATTAGTGAGAAAGCATGTTTCTCTTATCAACTTGGCAAAATATTAGAAAGATCATAGCCAATCATTACTGGTGCACCCGGGCAATTGAACGTTCTGTAATTGAAAACATCTTTTGAATTTTAAGGACATGGGAAAGTCCAATGTTAAAGTTTTTAAACTTGGAGAAAGGATTCCTAAAACAAGTAAAATGCGTATGTGAGGGAAAAAGGCTGGAGGAAAATTCCCCCCCCAGTTTTCACAGCAGCTACCTGTATTTATGCTGAAAGCATGGGTGATTTAAATTTTGTCCTGTAAAGTCTGATCTCACAAGTTTTCTACAATGAGCATGTGTAACTTTTAACATCAGAAGAAAACACTTCATTTATAATAACTTACAAATTGATGTGAACAAGTAACTCCTTTTGGCCACTACTTGTGTGATAAAATGAGCTGAGCAAGTGTCCTGAGTTGTGGGAGTAGATGTCACTTGTCCCTTCTCGTGATTTGTTGAGTTGTTCTGGTGTGTCTGATTGGAATTTATCCTGGGGACCGATCATGTTTCATGTTTCAAAAGACAATATTTGCTTTCTATGTGCCTTTGATTTAAAAAAGCAAGGAGGCTTTTTATCAAAGTCAACAAGATAAATGTAATCCAATCATGAAAATAAATGCACCCTCGACCTTACATTACTTCAAAAAAAGGAATTTTTGTATCTTTGTGAATTCTGCACAGTGCCCCCATGAGGACGCCTCTGAATGGCCTCCAGACTGTGGGGTCAGTGACACCAGGAGGAAGCATCCTCAAGGGACTGGCCAGCTGCACCTTCAAAGGAAGCCATAAACTCTGGAGCAACTGGGGAGACCCTGGGATGACAGCCAGGGCATGCCTGTCTCTTATGTTGCCCCAGGACTTCAGGTGGGGAAAATGACTCATGTTTATCATGCCACCTACTCCTGCATCAGAAGATGGTGTATGCCCAAGAGGGTTGCGAAAGCGCTCCATTCATCTTCTTCTCCAAAATCAGTGTGCTTTAAAAATTTATAATCTACCCAAATCGATTGCCTTGCTTTCTCTTTTCTTCTAGTATGTTTTTTAACTGAGGTTTTTATTATAAAAATAATACTTATTGAAACGCAAGTCTTCTCAAAGCATAGAAGAATGCAAAATAAATCTAGCCACACCACTCTCGTCCCTAGAGACAGCATGCTTGCAGTTTCTAGTGTCCCTCCCAGAGACTTCCCATGCATGTACAAACACACATTTAACAAGTCAAATGTGTCTGTGGCTACAGTAGTCCCTCTTAGCTGCAGTTTCTTTTTCTATGGTTTTGGTTTCAGTTACTTGCTATCAACTGTGGTCTGAAAATATTAAGCACAAAATTCCAGAAATAAACAACTGATAAATTTTAAATTGTGTGCCATTGTATAGCATGATGAAATATTGTGCTATGCTCTGCCCCATTTGGGATGTGAATCATGCCTTTGTTCAGCAGCTCCACACAGTATATGCTACCCACCCATTAGTTGCTTGGTAGCCATCTTGATTGTCAGAGGGACCCCTGCAGTTCTGCAGGGCTGTGTTCCAGGAACCCTTATGCTACCTAATAATGGTCTCAAAATGCAGGAATAGCAATGCTGGCAATTTTTTTGTGGCATCCTATTACACATGTTCTGTCTTATAATTAGTTGTTAGACTCTTTTTGTGCCTAATTTATAGTCATCTTTGCTAGATAGCTATGCATGTGTAGGGAAAAAAGCGCAGCATGTGCAGGGTTTGATACTGTCCATTCTTTCAGGCATCTACTGGGTTTCTGAACTGTGCCCCATAGATAAGGAAGGCTACTGTACATTTTAACTTATTTGGGGTGACAGCTATGCACAACACTTTCCACTCGGCTTTGTCACTGAATGTATTAGATTTTAAAATGTGTATTAAAATAAAGATTCATTTTATAGGAAACACATTTTTGAATGCTTGTTCTCTGACACATAAGGAAAGGGGAATCCCTGAGAGCAGAAGTTCATGGACATGGGGCACATAATCCCATTGACTGTGAAAGTGAAGGTCGTAATTATACATCTGAGTGATTTAATCAGCAGGCTCAGCTCTTCTGAAGTGACGCCTTTCTACCTGAATTTTCATGGTTGCCACCACCTGCAACCATCCCAAGTGTGTGTTCGGCAGACACAGCTGGGTAGGTAGTGAAGAATGGAGACCTAGGATTCCACCAGCTGGCACTGCCACTGTATCCTTGTGAAACTGACGCCCATGAAGTGACACTGTCTTGTCCTCAGATCACAGAGGAGGAAGCAGACCACAGAGAGCTTAAAGGGCTTGCCCAGGGTTGCTCAGGTCCTTGGGGGAAGCAAGGGTTCCAGGTTGCCTTCTTAACCATTCTGCAAAGTTGCCCCAGGAGGAAGCCAGGTGGCTTCTCAGCCCCAGGGGGAGTGGGAGGAGGGGGGAAGCAGTCAGGGAGGGTGGCCCTGTCACTCTCAATTCCAGCAACAGGCCATGGGGTAATGGAAAGGGGAGGCGCGTGAGTGGGGACACGCACCAAGTCCTTGAGACCTTTGCAGAGCAGAAACGCCAGCATGGCTGTGGACGACCCATGAAGGTCAGGGTGGTGTGTGGGGGCACCTGTGAGCATCCGAGTGGTACCCGTCTTCTGACGGTGGCACAACACAGGGTGGATGCCACGAGGTGAGGGGACCTGTTGGACAGTCCCCTGGGGCCTGGGTATGCCACCACCCATGCTCAGGGGGGACCGGGAAGTCCAGGAGAACGGGTGGGTGGGCTCTGACACAGAGGGTACAGTGGGTGTCCAGGATGCGGAGCACATGGCAGGAGCCATGGGCTGCGGAAGGGCTCCTCGTGTGAACAGCCCTCATGCAGGCTGTCCAGAGTGCTCCCTGTTTTGCTATGAAATACCCTTAAGTAAGGTATAAGGAAAAAGCTCACAAATGTAATCACTCTGAATTTGAGAAAATCATCAAACATTTCAAAAAGGTACTTACAGGAAAGGACAGGACCCTCCCAGCCCAAAGCATGAAGTGTCATACCAAAGATGACCTGCCATAAAATCTAAGTGTTATTGAGGAAACAGATTGTTAGACCCCCACGTAAGGCAGCGCAGAAGTTTATGAGCTCGCACCTTCCAAACCAGGGGAAATAACCAACTCTTGTGCCACCTCACTGCATGACAAATGCTGTGGTCTGACTGTCCCTGCCAGAACACATGGAGGTGCTGTGTGGAGAGATGGGTCTGGACCCCCAGAAAACGGACTATGACAACACATCATCCTGAAACCTCGTGGTGGGAAGAGGTTCTGTGCCCCAGCTTCTGAGGGAAGGGACCAGGGGTGGTTCTGTGGGGAGCCTCTGCCTCCAGCCCACACTGGTGCCATTAGAGCCTCGGCCAGCACAGGTCACCCCAGGCCACCCCTTCCAGGTCCACACATGTGGCCGTGGGTGGAATTGAACTCTTGGCTGCTGGAATGAGGCCCTGGGAGCTTCCCTCAGGCCCAGGCCTCTCCCCTGGGTCTTCACATGCAGGGACTCCTCTGAGCCAGCGGGAGGAGAGGGAGGTGAGCAGATGGAAGTCAGAGCCCAGCTTTGGCCACATTTTCTCCTCAAGGGAGTTATGGGGTGTAGATCATACCAAGGGGCAATGGCTGGAGGCCAGCTCAGAGCCTGCCCACTCTGGGGTCACATCTGCAATTTTCGAGAGGAGCTCTGATTTCTCCACAGCCAACAGTGGAGCACCTGGTCCTGTTCAGCTGACCGGCGCCTGCGACAGTTCTGTGGACCTGCTGTGACAGGACCTACACCCCACTGAAGGGAAGGGGATCTGGGGGCTGCCACCCCCCTCCTGAGATAAAAAAGATCCTAGAGCTGCCCACGAGGGGCCCTGCAGTGACTCCCACTGTGTGAAAGCACCCCTGCTGAGGACCACAGGAAATCCGGCTCGGGGACTCGCCTTAGATCACTGAGCTCGTCATATAGAACACAAGCCCCTTGAAACACAGACAGGCCTGGGCCTTGACCCCAGAAGTACCAACCCACCACTTCAGGGCACTGGGTTTGAGAGCCTTAGGCCTCGGTCAAGCAGCAGGCTGGGGTCTCAGGAGGGAGAGGCCATGCCACGGGGGTTCCTGGGCCTCAGACAGAGCCAGCTGAGAACCAGAATGTTGGACGGGAAGCTGAGGCATCTCCTGGCCTGCCTGTGTGGCTGGGTTAAACGGGCGAGGAGCTCAGCCCAGGAAGGGGACTGCAGGCCCACAGCCGGGACTCAGGGTCACCTGCACTCGATGAACCACTGGCGGATCTGCTCCCGTAGGCTCTCCTTGATGTCCGGGCCCTCTGTCTGCTGCAGGCCGTCCTTGATGGTCACCAGGGCCTCCTTATAGTCCTCCTCGTGCTTCAGCTGCACCTGGTTCCGCAGGAGGGTCACCTTTTCGGCCCGGATTATTGCAGCACTGACTTGGTCGAACAGAGGAGGCGGGTTCTGAGAACAGAAGCAGGAAAGTGTGAGATTCTAAAAGCCACAGCACTGAAGAGATACCAAAGGGGTCAGGGTGTCACTGTCCTCTGCGGTGTCCTTCCAAAGCACCTAAGAGATGCCTAGAATACAAGACCAGGCCTGGCAGAAACCTAGGAGACTGGCCCACACCACGGGGCAGGATGCCAGGGCTCATTCCACACGGCTTCCTGGATGCAGTGGCCTTGGAACATGCCCATTCAGTGCTGGGCCATGAATGTGCCCCAGAGGCCCAGTCATACAGTGGATCCCAGGGTGGCACCACTGGGTGGCAGTGGAACCTCGAGGAGGTGGGCCTGGTGGAGCTCCCTGGGTGTGTGCCCTTAAAGCAGACCGAGGGACCCCAGCCCCTCCCTTTCTCTTTTCTGCCTCCTGGCCATGATGTGAGGGGTTTTGCTCTGTGGCACAGTTCTGCCATGAAGTGCTGCCTCACCAGAGGCCCAAGGCAATGGGCCAACCAGTCACAGACTGAGACCTCAAAACAGTAGGCCCAAGTGAACCTTTTACTTTTTAAGTGGATTACCTCAGGTATTTTGTTACAGTGACAGAATGCTAACACATTCAATAAGACTTTAAAAAATTCCTTCACACTGTGGAAAGAAAAACTTCACCCGAGCTTCCCGGTCCGCAGGACAGGGAATGCAGAGGAAGGAGGCATTGGAAGCAAGAACCTAAGAAAGCAGTCGGGTACTCTGATTTCAAGAACAATGACACCAAAATCAACTCTGAAAACATCCATTCTGTCACTACCAACCTCCAGCAGGAAATGACAGCAGACTCAGGCATCCTCTTGATACCATGTGCTCTAAGTAGAATGTTCTCCCTGGAAACCCGCCCACTGGCCAGTCAACTGAGAGCAAAGCACCCGTGGTGCCGAGCCTGGTGGTCCAGCCCCTGCCGGGGGCTGGCAGGAGCAAACACACAATCACGTCCAGACACCACCCCTGTCCCCTCAGAGTCCTAAGAGGTGAAACTGGGAGGATGAGATCAGCACGGGCCACGGCAGAGAGGAGCCTGGACCGCCAGCCAGCTGCTGTGCAGGGGGCTTGGAGGGGAAGGGGCAAGGACCGGAGAAGGACTTGGGGCTGTGGCATCCAGAATCCGAGCTCCAAGAGCCCAAAGCTAGCTCTCCTCTGTGGACAGAGACTTGAGCTCTGGAGAAACTCTGAGATTTGCCAGGTGGCCCAGTGCTCCTTGGTGAACCCTTGGCCGTGGCTGCTGAGGTCCAAGGGATACATTTTCAGGTGTTTTGCAAGCTGGTTGTTAAACAGCTATTTAAAAATCCTGAATTATATAAGCTGAATAAAATAGGCTGTGTTTATGAATGAGGCACCAATGCCAAGACTCATCGACTCCAGGTCATGTCCCTTTGGCCAGGCCTTTGTGGATCCTCGTCCCTGCTGCTGTCCTATGGGATGAATGCTGCATGCCAGCAGCCACTCCCCAGGCGTGGGCCCGTGGGCCCTCGACAAGCCTCCATCAGCACGTGTGTTTCTACCTGTGTGCCACTCCACAGCCCCAAACAGCCCTGCACAGCGCCTGGCGCCTGGCTCCCTGCTCTGCCTATCACCTGGTCCCTCTGCGGTGGCCGCTGGGCTGAGAAACTGAGCTGGACTGTCTGCAGAAGCCCTGGGACAGAGACGCAGGGCCTGGGCCTGGGAGCATGTGCCGCAATTGCTACTGCGATGGCTGTCACTGTGCAGGGTGGCACCAGCCAGCAAGCGGGTGGAGCCCGGGATGGCTACAGGTCGACAGCATCAAGAAACATGGGAGACGAAAGAAGAAAACTACAGTCCACCTCAGAAGCTGTGAAATAGGAACACGGCAGCCTGCAAGACCCCGAGAAGCCATCAGCGAACCTGGGAATTTAAACCTGTTGCTGCCAAAGGGAAAGATGATCTTAATTCATGTCATAGGCAGAAATAAATCCCAAATGGATTAAATGTTAGATGCAACAAGCACATACGTGCAGACAGACAGATGGACGGACGCAATCGCCAAGACGCATCTCTGAAGCTCAGGAGGTGAGAGGCATTCCACCATCAAGGTGAATTCAGAGTGCACTTGAGTCAAAGCCAAGGGAAAAGAAAAGGAGGCCGCACATGGAATAATTTACAAACATATTCATCAGGAAACATAAGAGCCATAAGGACACTGAGCTCAGTTTAGTAAAATGAGAACATACGACTTTTATGATGAGGAAAAAATCCGAAGTTACTTGAAAAGTGAAAAAAGTGAGAATTATAAAATCATTTTAAAGAACAATGTTTTAAAAAGTCATTTCAGGGGCTGGGATTGTAGCTCAGTGGTGGAGCGCTTGCCTCACATGTATGAGGCCCTGGGTTCGATCCTCAGCACCACATACAAAGCAATAAAATAAAGACATTGTGTCCATCAACAACTAAAAAAATATTTTAAAAAAAAGTCATTTCAGTCCCCTGAGGTGCTCAAAGGCTTGGCCTTTTTTTTTTTTTTTTTGTTATGTGTTTTGTGTCGAACTCAAGAGAGGAAATTTCCCTTATTTATTTAATCATGTAAATAAAATCTGATCCTGTATCTCCCAGGCAGTGTCTTTCATTCCTAGTGTCTGTGTTTTGAAGCATGAATTAGAAGTTCCTATCCACAGAGACCTTCTCCCTCCAACAGTGACTCTGAAGTCGGCGGCCTTCCTGAAGATGTGAGGGGTCTGTGCCACTCGTGGCCGCCTCTCTGCCCCTGAAGCGATCTGGCTTTGTTCTGAGGTCTCCCACTGACACCATTCCCTGCTGATGGGTGAATCCCACGAGGTCACCTCCACCAAGCTGCGCTGCTCCTGTGGTCATCTGCAGATTTCCTCACAGGTGTGTTTATGCTGTGCTGCAGCCGGGCCTTCCTGCTTTCCTTCTCCACAGCCGGTGACTAAGAAGGCGAGTCTGGGAAACATTTCCTCAACAACTTTGTAAGAAGGGCCCAGGAAACTTCCTCAACTTCCACGACCCCAACAAGAATCACTCAGCTCCCTTGGCATTTCCTATCAACCCCGCTGGCACAGCCATAGGGTCAGTGTTGGCCCCACGTATTCCTTTACCTCATTTCCTTATTGATGTTCACATGAGGATCCCATTGAACAGAGGAGAAGACCGAGGTTCAAAGTAGACGACACCTTTTTCATCATTCAGTGTCAACAAAGGAGTCGGCAGAAAGGTTTCCGGCTCTGGTGGCTCTGCCTCCAGCTACACCATGCTGTGTGGATAATGTGTGCGCATCGTGCATGTTTCTTGATGTAGACTTTCTCTGACAAAGAGATGTATTTGGTCATTGGTGGCTTCCTTCTCTAGTTGTTTTTGAATTTAAAGGTTATAATGTATTTAGGTCCCATGTTAATGAGTACCTCTTCCTTTGGGCTAAAACATCTTTTCCTCTTTAGCAACTTTGGTCATATGGAATTCCAATTTGTTAACTCATGGCATAAGCAGCAACTCATTTAAAAACAAATTACAAATATTAAAGGGAGCCAGAGAACACAGTAACATGCTCTACATTGAAATGCATCAGCTAGAGAATAATGCATCTTAATGAAGGCTTCGCATGTGAATAAACCATTATATTTACAAGCTTTCCACTGTTAATGACCCAGAACAGGATAACGAAACCTACATTTATAGCAAGGTCCTCCGTCAGCAAAAATATACATATTAATAATTGATGTTGCTGTAAAAATAGGACATAATATGATGCTTCCTGAGTTTGTGGGCAAATAGGACGACACGGTCCATTAACTTAAAATGCTTAGCTAATGTTTGATGGGCTTTGTCTTTAAAACTCCTTGTTCAAATTAGGAAGAGAAAATGGACGTTTGTCCAAACGAAACGCTATTCAATTTATCAGTCCCAAATATACTTGCACATAAGAGGCTGATGTTGGCAGCTTCCTCGAGGTGCTCCTGGGGGGTCCTTAGAGGCAAAACTGGAGCCAGGAGGGGGATGCCATCCCCAGCATGTGGCCACCAAGACCCACCTCTCACCACCTCTGTGCAGACTGATGAGCTGGGCAGCCCTGTGAACGCAGCATGTCTAGGTCCTTAGCTGGCAGGTGGAGACGCGAGCTCAGCTCAGCCGGGGTGGGTGCCACACGCCTCTGCTCTTCCTGCACAAGGAAGGCTTCATGCTGGGAACGTCCTGCACCTCAGCTGGTCGAGTTCAAGACGGTGCAGAGGAGGGGATGCCGCAGTTGACTGAAACCAGCCATTTTGCCCATCATTTTGTTTCAGAGCACCGAGTGCATACTTACCCACCTGTGTGGATTCAAACAGAGCTGCTCACAAAGACCAGCCTGGGGACAGAGTGCAGTGAGAGGCTGCAGGAAGCAGGAGCTGAGCATTTGCAAGGATGGATCTTTGTTTAGGAATCCACAATTTTAGGAAGTACAAAACTATCAGAGATCTAAATTTTTTTCTAGTTCATTAAGACTAATTTCTTAAAAAAAAATCAGCATCTTAAAAATTTGCTTTTTTGGAAACTGGGACCAAAGTAGTATAGCTGAACTTATAATCAATTCATGGTGGAGATGTAATCTGCTATTCTTGGGTCCTAGTTTCTTTCTTTTTATTTTTTTTTGCACCAGGGATTGAACCCAGAGGTGGTAAACCACTGAGCCATATCCTCAGCCTGTTTTAATTCTTCTTTTTTCTTTTAAGACAGGGTCTCACTAAGTTTTTTGGGGCCTCACGAAGATGCTGAGGTTGGCTTTGAATTTGCATCCTCAGCAAATTAACTTCAGCTTCCCTAACTGTTGGGATTACAGGCATGCGCCACCGTGCCTGGCTAAAATTGTTTTTAAATAAACACTTTGAGGGCACTTGTTGTTTGCCAGGCACAATTTTAAGTGGCTCACAGGTGTATCTCATTTATTCCTCATCCCAACTTTATGTGCTTAGTAGCATTATTAACTTCATTTTATATATGAGGAAATAGGCACAGAGAGGCCTGGTAATTTGCACAGGGTCACACAGCCAGGAAGTAGCAGACAGGGCTTGGCCTGAGCCATCTATCTGTAGTCTTTGTTCTTCTTCCTGTTCTTACTGGTGTGTCGTGGTTACACATCACAGTGAGTTCGCTGTGATGGACTCGCACAAGCGCCTAACGCGATGCTTCGCTGCCTCTTTGCTGGCAGGTTATTCTGACGTAAGGCGCTTTGCATGCTTTCTTAAAAAGTCAGCACTTGTAGTTTCAGTGGCTATTGCTGGGCTGCCACACAAGCCTTGCACACCTCGCTCTCCCGGTCAGGTGTGATGGTACCCGTGCTTGGGTGCCTTACCCAGATGGTGACATGGCCTCCTTGCCCTCTTCTAACTTAAACTGCACCTTGGCCGTGATTTCTGAATGACGAGTGATGTCATAGGATCACGATGCGATTGCCGGACTCACGGCAGGCACTTCTTTCGTGCTGACTGTGCCGGCCTGGCACGAACCCGAGCCAGCAGCCATCGCCAACCCTGTGGGCACAGATGTCCGGAAGTGGTGGTGCAGAGCACAAGGCACTGCCAGCTCAGAGCTGGCTCCAGAGAGTGTGTGATGCGCCCTCGCGGGAGACTAATGGAGGCAGGTGGCCTGCCCCGGAGTGAGGTGAAGGACTCCTGGGGCCAACGGACAGGGCAGGGCAATGAATTTGGCCATTTAGTTTCCATGCCCTGAGATCGGGGCAAAAATTAAGCAAAAAAAAAAATTATTGTAAGAAGACAATAAGAAAACAAAAATAAGACTTGAAATCATACTCCAAGGTTCCCAGGGAACTAGGTTGTAAATCCCATTTGATAGAAAATGGTCATCTTACTTTTCGAGTCTCCGGAAGTGGGCTTCGGAGGTTGTGGATTCTCCAGGGTGCCCTCTGGAGTTCCAGCTTCCTCGCCCAGGGTATCCGGGGTGTTGCGTGGGCAGCTGTGCCAGGAGGGGCGGCTGTGGCATCTGCAGGCTTCTTCCTGGTGCACCACACGGTGAACTGTGGGGCCGCACCTGCCTTAGGCAGCTCCAGAATGCGCCCCTGGCACTGGATCAGGGAGCTGCAGGTCGGACGCAGCCCTGGGGGTTTTTCCAGATCCAGCCTTCAACAGAGTGATTTCCACTTCATAGGTTTAGCGTGCACACCAAGAGGCCGAAGCATTGACTACTTGGAAATCATCTGCACGTTTATTTTATACAAGAATCATTTTGAAATATTTTGCCTTTTGTTAAATAGAAAATTTATCATGCTTCTAGATATTGTTTACCTTTCTCCAAATTATTCAAATATCATGACAATGTGTCATAGTTTTCCAAGGCTCCAGTCCGTGAAGGTGTAGCCCGTCCATGCAGCCACCTAGGGTGACTGTGCCACCCACAGTCCCTCATCGAGTCCTCCCAACAGGTTGGCAGAAGGCAGCGCAGCCCTGAGCTCACTGAAGAGGGGACTCAGGCCGCCAGTAGGGTGGGCACGCTGCTCAGGCCCTTCCACTGGGGCAGCACAGAGTCCTCCTGGAGCAGTGCCCAGCTGGCCATCCCCTGCCTGGCTCTCCCGCAGCACCTGCGGTGGGATGAACCCGTTGGGCTGGCACGAGAATAGGCTCATGGCAGGTGTGCGGCCTCCCCAGGGCGCTGGAGTAGCTCCTCTGCACTGAAAAGCTAGAACCAAACAAGAGCAAAGCAAAACAAAGGCCACAGCAAATCCATTTGCTGAGAATCAATTAATTTTTTGAAAACAATCAAATGTCATTCGGAGCCAAATGTGGTAAATCATGCTCACGACCCGGCTGGACTCTTCCGTCCTGCCTGAAGTCAAAGTGGGATCACGAAAGCGCTTCATCCAGACCCTTTGCCCACGTTGGCCATGACCACAGGTGTCAACGAGGAGCCCAGGGACACTCTGGGGGTGGCAGGACGGGGACACCGTGGCATAGGCCCTCGGAAGGAGCCACACTCACTGGGTGCCTGAGCTCCGACCAGGTTGATAAGCTAATAAGAAAGAGGTCTAACTGATCAGCCAAAAAGTGACCCACAACGCAGCTGGTCTCGGGGTGGAATTGGGACGCGAGCAGGGTTTATGGCGCTTCCCGGAGTCAGACGCGTGCAGAAGCAACGGCCTCCTCTTTAATGAATGTTCCCCAGAGCTCCTTATCACAGTGCAGACGTCAGTGGCTCTGGGGTAGCAAACACAGGATGGAGGTGCCTGCAGGACGTGTGTTTCCGAGATGCATGGGGTGAAGAGTGGTGCACTGAGTTCCCTTCCGCTCGGTCCACTCTGCTGGCCCTGCCCGTTAAAATGACTGCACATGAGAGTTTAGAGTGCTATTTATTTTCCTTTGTAGATTTTAGAATATAAATATTTAAAATGGACATATTAAAAAAAAATCCTTTCTAAGACAATGCACAAAGGAGATGTGTGGTGAGGGTTGGGGCGCAATGGTGTCTTCTGCTCTAATCCTGGTTTGTTGCTGAATGGTTGCTCCTGAAAACACGCTGGGTCTCTCAGAGACGGGGATGCACTTTTGATCTGATAAGCTGGTTTTTACACTGGCATAATGGAAAAACATGAACTAATGGAGAAATGAGATTTAAAGACAAGCAGGCCATCTCTTAATCAGTGATAGAGTGGAAAATAGATTCAACTAAAAACACGTCTTGGATTTGGGTAATGGATTTTTTATGGTCATCAGCCAGTGAACAGTAGACAATATTCCTTTAAAAATTGAATCCATACATTTCTCACTGGCGTAAGATTCCAATAGAGTGTGTGCTATCAAGGGGGACGTAGGGAGAGGCACACTGAGGAAGGTCACATGGAACACAAACCCGCCCTTCTCATGCTCAGATCCAGGACCAGCAGCCTTCAGTCCAGCGGAGCACATGTCAGTGACAAAGGAAAACCGAAGAAACTAAACGACATGTGATTTCACCTTCACACACTATCAGTGTGAACTACTAAGACTTGAGGATGAAATAATCATGCCTGGCCACCACCCAGGTTTCTGGTGTGTGGCACACAGCCTGTTCGGTAAATGTAGACCAAATTCAAGAAGAGGGACATTTACTGAAATAGAAGTTGCAGAATCAAAACTGCAGCTAAGGAATCTCCGTACTGCTTTCCAGAGTGGTTGCACCGATTTGCAATACAACCAGAGAAATGAAAAGTTGTGCTCCATTTGTGTAAACACACACACACACACACAAAACCCTGCAGCTTCTTGTTAAAGTGGCATACTTTATATCAAATATTTTGCCTGCTAATTTAATTTTTAAAGTAGAACACTGGACATAACTACCATGGTCACCTTTACGTCCCATATCCACGCCCCCGTATCACGCTCACCCTGCCGTCTCCTTATGTGTCTACCTGTCCACGCACACCAAGCAACCCGGAGATCTTGGGAGAACGTGGATAGCATTGACTGCCATCTGCTTTTACTTAAAGAAGTGTGGTGTGTTTTCTGGTTCACAAAGTAAAGTTTGACCAGTTTAGAAAATACCAACAACATCTTCCGATGTCACCCTCTGAAGCACGAGCCCTATTCACTGGCAGTTTCCTTTCTTGTGCTCACGCGTGGCTATGTGTTCCCTTAGCTGGAGCCATGCTAGCATTCTAAACCCTGAATCTCCACCTTGAGCATTTTCAGATCATCCCACATCAGTCAGAAACGTGTTTCTTAATGTTGACACAGCACCATCTGATGTAAGGCCACCATGAATTAACCACACGCCTACTCTAAACACTAGATTTGGCCATTTCTGATTTTTCAGTATTAGAAAGAACACTGCAGAGAACTATTGTGCACACAGATCTCTGTTTCCAGTGATTTGTTAGGTTGGAAACATGAGTCCAGGGTGAAGGATGTAAATATTTTAAGGATCAAGCTGCACCTGCTCACTGGCTTTCAGAAAGGCTGGGTCAATGGAGCTTGTCACGCTGTCAATAACTATAATTTGCAAGCCTTCTTGTTTTGGCTAATGTGGCAGACACAACTCCTCCTGTTTCATCAGTTTTGAGATGTATGCTTTTCACCACTTAATGTTTCTGAAATTAGGGACGGATGCATCTTATAATCAAGGGTATGCTTTGGTTTACTTAGAAGCCCTCTTCTTCTTAGTGGCCCCTAAAAATAATGATGCATCTTACAGTTGAAGACATCTTAGATTCAACAGACTACACGAGCAGCTCATTTAATTTTTAGTTTGCAAGTAGCTGAGATGCAAATAGAACCATTTCAGTATATTTCAATGGCCCAGTGGAAATGTACAAACATTTTAATTGTGGGGAAAAAAACACATAACTTAAAATCTCCTATCTTGACCTTGCTTTAGTGTGGGTAGGTGGTTAGGTAGTGCTAACTAGTTCGTGGGGCTCTAGGACTTAAGGGCACACGGAGACTCACCATTCCACAGCAATGCCCCCTCTTCCAGGCCCCAGCAGCCACCACTCCATGCTGTGCCTGTGGCTGTGTCCACCCAGATGCCTCAGGGAACTGCGAGAGTGGAGCATTAGCCTTTGTGTGACTGGCTTATTTTGCTGGGCACAATGTCCTCAAGGCTCACCACACTGTGGCATGTGTGATGAACTTCTTTCCCTTCCACAGCTGAATAGTATTCTACCCAGTGAATTTCTACACCTCAAGAGTCTCCAGTGACTGGCAATAGGTACCGACCCACTGGATTTTGGTAGCAAACCCCAATAACCGAAAAGCAAGGGATGGGCTGGAGCCTAAGGGGTTCCCCACCCCTAAAAATAAATGCTGGCATGTTTTTAAAATGCCAAGATCCAAGGGAACTTAAGAACCTAGGTGACAAAATCAAGGTATCTGTTGGATCCTGAGTACTATTCTGTTGTGACTTCCTGTGTTTGTTGAGCAGGAAGCTCGGCATCTGGATTTGAGGCTCTATAAACACAAGGACACTGTGTCCTTCACCAGGAAAGTAGGTACTTCCACATTGCTGGAACACGGATCTGATTCCTTCCTCTGACAGAACACCGCAGTGTTAACCAGAGGCCAGACAGGAGGCCGGAGCCGCCAGTGGGCCGGCAGGAGGAGGGCCCCAGGAAGGTCAACCATGCTGCGTGAATGGACTTGCTGGTCAGCTGTCACTTAAAAAGTATCTTATAAAATTGATGAAAATTACATGGCAGTACCCTGAAGACGGGGTGACAGATTTTGTCCATACTTAATGCTACTGGCTAGATCTTCAAATTTAAGTCTCAAATCCCAGAAAATTGAATATTCATATGAGAAAATCCCATCGAAATATGGCTTAAATGGTTGTGTTCACGGTTCTCACAGGGCAAATGACTATGTCACATCGGCTGCATGCTGGTGACGACCTGATTGATCTCTAGACGTGAGGGAAAGGATGCAGAGCAGGACATAACGCTTAACACAGAAAGGGTGGTACACAGAAAACCACAGCCCCATGCTGCTCAAGCTACCTTCCGTTTCCCCTCCTTATGACCCCGGAGTGCTGGCATCAGACATGGGGACAAGCAGGGAGTGTGCCCTGAGGCCACACTCAGAGCACTCTGCATGTACACAGAGCCCCCAGAATGCCACAACCCTGCCCTCTCCGGGCCCCCAGGGGACAGGGGGCTTCTGTCCATGAAGGTGCCTCTGTTCTCTCAAGTCGTTAGTTTGTTTTCCTTTCTTCCTTCAAAAAGTCAGGAAGACTCTGTCTTCCCGAGTGTGCTGTCTAAGAAATCAGGTCCTGCGACAAGGACACTTACCATACCCAGGAATATCATCTCCTCTTCTCTCTCCTTCTCGGTCCTCTTGCACTGATAGAAACCTCGCCAAACCTGAGAGCAAATGCAAGGTTGCTTGTTTAATACCCGAAAAGAGGAGACACCGTCACACACTTTTTCCTACGGAATAGCACATTCCAAAGGTCACGGTGGTCATAAACCCCAGGTGAAACGTGTGTGTTGATGGACTACTTTTTCTGTGTGATCATAGGCAAAAACTTTTAAAAGAAAAAAAAAATCGAATCACAGAAATGAACTATTGCTCTCCTTTGTGATGTTCCTCTACTTGGGTTTCTTTAAGAGAAATTTCTAGGTGGCAGGAGTGTGAGGCTAAATCTAAGGGTGGCTCTTCAGGGCTTCCAAAGAAAAATCCCAAAGGAACATGGGGAGACACAGCACAAAAGCTCCCCAGGACTGTTCAACCCCAGCTTCTAGCTCAGACAGGTACAAATCAGTGGCGCTCATCTGTCAGGGGGAGAGCCCTGAGGCCACTCCTAGAAGGGACGTCACTGTTCTGGCTTTAGAGATGGTTGCTAGGGTTTATTAGATGGCATGCTCTTCTGCAAGCTGCCGAGTCTTGATCTTTCCCCTCTGTAATTATGTCTGTGCACGAATGGGTTTTTATTAAAAATCCACTCAGGGTTTATAACCTCACTGAATTTTAGCAACATTTTTTCCAGTAAGTATGAGTGGTTTTAAAAAAATATTTGAATAAAATACCCTGTGTTTAACACTTATTTAGAGTAAAAAAAATTAAAATATGACAAAGTTGAGCTCAGTTTCCTCAGAGTAACCATGGATGAATCTTTCTGGATCTTATTAATGAAATGCAGCTCTACCAAAGGTAGGACTTGGGGATTCTGACTTGCACCACTCATCTGCTAAACTGGAGCGAGCCCTCCATGTGTGGACACCACTCCCCCCAAGCTCAGGGAGCCCCACGCCCGCACCTTCTGGATACGGAGCGCGGCAGCCCCGGCATCCACGACCTTCTCCCCAAGCAGCCTGGCCTGCTTTGCTCTGTACTCCTGGAGATAGATCTGCCTCATGAACAGGGCTCTCAGGCGGCCCTGCCGCGCCCGCTCAGCAATCTGGACCAGTTTAACAGCCTCTTCAAAGGGCATGCTCTTTATGGCGTATTTCTGGGGAAAAAAAAAAAAAAGCAAAACAAAAACAAACAGAAAACAAAAAAAATTAAACAGCACAAGTCAGTGTTTAGACCTGTCAGAGCGTCACCTGCTTCCTCCCGACACACCCTGCTGAAAGCCCACAGGGCCGCGGGGAGGCTGGCCTGTTGTCTGTCTGCCCGCAGATCAGGTGTATTGTCATCCCCTGCCATGTCATGTTGTGATCCCAGATTCAAGGACCCACAGCTTTCCCCTAGCCTCCCAAACAAAACAGTAACTCGAGTCACAACAGTTTAACTTGGCCTTGAGTGACACTGGAAGCGGAAGGGCTTCGGTAACACTTGAAACTGCCGCCAATACTTCATTGACTTCGTAGCAGAAACAGACATTAAAAATGCGTCACTGAGATGAGAATGCCAGTTTCAACATGTGCGCCCATCACGGACTGACCCAGTGGATGCGGCCAATGCTCAAATCATCTCGGGAGCATTTAATTTTACAGATGAAGCATCTTCCAGGACTCATAGATTTGCATGTAAAACATCCAAATGTGGTGATGAGTGCCATTGAAACAGAAAGACCAGGGCTCACAGGGTCGTGGGACTCTCAAGTGGGGACAAAATCAGGCAAGTGGCCATGACATTTGCGGGAGAGAGGGGTGAAAGAGTGAGCTCTGGGCTCACCCAAAGGCCCCTGTGAGCTCTCAGACGGCTCAGGGCTGAGGGCCCACTGCTGTCCCAGGAGCAGGGAGAAGCTGTCAGGTGGCCTTGCTGGGGGTGGGGGTGGGGTCCGTGAAAGGACGAAGGCAGAGGGGAGGCGACTGGAGGCAGAGTAGCAGCAAGCACAGGTAGAGTCCACTGCCAGGCCTCCAGGGGTGCTCCGTTTGTCACCAGGAGTCACAGGTCACTGTGTTAGAGGAGGGGGGATGCGAGGAGGAGAGGGACAGGGACCTCCCAGATGCCAGATGCTTCTCCTGTGTAGCTTTTAGAGTCACTAAAGCAGGTCAAAGGCAGGTGCTTCTGTGGCCACTTGGCTGTCAGGAAAGCTGAGGCTGAGAGAAGTGCAGTGATGTACGCGGGTGGTCTAAGTGGGAAGCCACCTAGAGCAGGTCCGACCCTCTGTCCACGGAGCCTTCTGCTGCTCCGCCAGCATGGTCCAAGAAATATGGCTGCCTGCAGGGGAGCCTGTTCACACCCCAGGTCCTCAGGGTGGTGTTCTCACTGAGATTCTGCTGCTTGGCGTGTGCAGTGAGCACACGCTTCCAATAGTGTGCTTTGCGTGTTAGAGAACAATGAGCATCACTGTGGTGGTAAGTCGGGTGTAGAAGACCCCTGGCAAATGTCAGCACCCTGTGTATTTCCCTCAGGTTGCCAGCTATCACTCCAACACCTTCCCAGCCATTACTGAAGAGCTCTGTTCAAGAGATGTTGCAAGGTCTACTCAACATGATTAAATTTTTGAACATCCAGGAGGCCTCAACAGCGGGCACTACGCATTTAAATGTAGAAGATGCACAATAATGTTCATTTCTCAAAGTTCTCCTCTGCCCAGTGGCTCAGGAGGCTGAGACAGGAGAATCGTGAGCTCAAAGCCAGCCTCAGCAATGCCGAGGTGCTAAGCAATTCAGTGAGACCCTGTCTCTACATAAAACATAGGGCTGGGGATGTGGCTCAGTGGTCGAATAGGGCTGGGGATGTGGCTCAGTGGTCGAGTGCCCCTGAGTTCAATCCTTGTTATGCCTTCCTCAACAAAAAAAACAACAAAACAAAAACAAAAGTTCTCCTCTGGGTATATACTGCAGATGTCTTGAAGAAACAAGCTGCTGAGGTTTAGCCTGGGGACTTGTGCGACAGCAAAGGGCGTCGGAAGGTCGTGAGGAGCCCGGTGCTGAGCTGAGCCCAGGTGCACTGAAGTGAGTCCGGGGGGAGTTGAGCACCGCCCAGTGCAGGTGGAGGGGTGGCCGTGGCGGGGTGCTGAGCAAGGGAAGGGAAAGAAATCTTCCCAACGTTGACCTGGCACAATCCAAGAGGGACACCCGGGGCAGGAGAACAGCAAAGAGGAATTTCCAGGGCCTCACTGCCGTGTGCCTGCCCAAGGCACCACCTCCTCTAACTCCTTTACAAAACCCTGGGGCAATTCTGCGCTGCTTAGGCTACTTGGGGCCCAGGGTTCCTCTGGGGGAACCTGATGATGTGCCAGGGCTTCATTATGGAAAGTGCACAGACAGAAAGCACAGGCACAGGAGCCAGGGCTGGGAGGATGGCTGTAGGACCCCCACGCAAGCTGGCCTTGGAACTGACTTCAAAGAATTCACAGTGCAGATGAAGGGCTGGTAGTTTGAGAGAGGAACACAGAAAGGCGTGATCATCTGGGATTAGCTGGGTCAGGGAAGGTTTGTGAAAGGATGCTGTATCAAGATGGGCTCTGTGGAAGGGGTGTCTGTTGACGGGAATGCATGTCAGGGACAGAGCAAGCCCTCCCTGCAGCTTGGAGCTGGGCTGGCAAATGTGCTCTGCTTCCTCCCCATCTCCAGAAGCACCTTCGCCCTGCCATCCCCACAACACACCTGGACTCTCCCTAAGCACCATGACCAGGCTGGCAACACCCAACGGGGCCCACCCGCAGAAGACCACACGTGCCAGTTCTTGCTGCCGTTCCCTGGTCTTCACTTGCCATCTCTGCGTGTCACTTGCAGGACCCCAGTTTGGATGGTCAATTGCTGCCTTGCTGCATTGGCCATGAGGATCAGCTAGGGGAACTGGACACTGAGTTCACAGTCAACAAGGGTCAGTGACATGCATAAGTAGACATGCCAAGAGTGGACAGGTAGGGCCATGTGGGAAAGATTGGCAGAAAAGGATTGTCCCTGTCCCCAAAGGAGCCTGCATGAAGGGGAAACTGCAGGAACCCAGAGAAGGTGGTGGGAGTCACATCTGAGACAGCTGTGGATGTGGAAGGAGGAGGAGCTGCCCAGGGCCTGAGGGCAAGGGTGACATAGGGCTGAGAGCCGCCTGGACGCCGCTTCAGTCTCTCCAGGGGATCCTGAAGGATTTCCTTTCTCTTCCCCACAGACAATCAATTCCAGGAGATGCAAGTGTCACTCAACTTGAAGTCATCAAAGGTCAAGGATAAAGCATCAGAGTTTTCAGGTTCCCGGTGAGTCATGTTGGCACTTGACCATTTTATATGAAGGGCATTTAGCTGCTGACTTCAGCTAGCTGGACTGGAGATGGCACATTACGCTGAGCTGATAATCAACTTAGTCTTAGGGATCACAATTTAACCAACAAAGCATTACATTTTGATGTCTGTTTCTAAGCCCTTGGAAAATAATGATTATGTGTCACCAAAAATACATCCAAAAGTTACACAACTTCTTATGTGCTGCAAATAACAACGGAGACAGGTAACTCCTCAAATTGAAAACAACCTGCTTCTCACGCCATAGGGAGCAAAAGAGAAACAGAAGTTACACAGATTATTAAAAAATTGTTAAAATGATACACACCATGCGAGTTGCATCTAATCCACTGTCAGCTAATATCTGAGCAAGGATTTTCTCTCTTTCTCTTATTACTTCCATTTTCTCCTTCAAAAAATACTTGGGTATGGGAATATCCAACTGTTGCTGGAGGAGGGAAATAAACAAGAGCATTTTAGTCATGGTTCCAGGACTCAGAGCTCCTGAAAATATACAGCAAGGATGAGCACGTGGAAGGGCCTGGCTGTGTGGCCCACCTGGCTGTAGAGTCCATCTCATGCAGGACACGAAGGGCCCCGCAGAGGGCAGATGAGCCATTACTCCCAAGGAGACACGAATAGAAGGAAAATCCTAACTACGACCTCAGGAATTCACGTCAACTAGGTGTCAATGAACTCATGATTACTTCATGAATTTCTTTAAATAACATAATATTCTCTCAGTCTCTAAAATAATCATTCAAACCAGGAGAGGTGTAAAGATCTTTTAATTAACAGATTAGCATTGGCACCATTGACTATTGGTATGCAGAAGGCCATCATCTTTTCTAATAATTTGGTTTTATTTTTACCTTAATTACTTATTCAAAAATTAGTTGCAAAATTAATTTGCTTTACTAGGAAACTTGTTTTTGACATGGTAAGTCTGAAACTTGTTTTTGACATGGTAAGTTCTTCACCTGTGTGAAGAATGTTACCAAATATTGCAAACTAGTGGAGGTCAAATAACTATTTACCATTTCAGGTTTAATGATGGGGAATACAGAAGTGCTATTCAAGGCTATTCATAGGCCCTTGGCCCAGCAAGAGGATCATCCCAGACACTGTCATGCCTGGCTGTTTCTGGGCAGACCAGCTGACTGGGCAAGCCACGGTTCTGGTCTTTAGGGTTAGTTTCCCTTTTTCCCAACTCAGGGTGTGAGTCACCTCACCCAAGAATTCTGGACAGGAATTTTCCTAAATAAGCTTTAAGCATAAAGGGGGATCACCTTTAGGACTAAGAAGACCAGTATCCTTGGACTTCTGGAAGGTGGGAACAGCTTTTGAACACAAGCTTTTTCAGGCTAATGGAGTTGGATCTGGGAGTGAGCTCCAGGGCCTGGGGGTAAGCGAAGGCGGTCAGACAGGAAGGATGGCACTTCTATCTCATGTTGGGAAGTTATTAATTAATAAACATGTTCAATGAACGGTTCTAAATTCTAAGGCACAAATTTTATAGACATGACTCCATCTGGTTCATTTTGGACCACAAAATCCTAACTGCTTTGGCAGGGCAGAGGGGTCCATCATGACACCTTTCATGTGCACAGACACCCGGGGCCCCCGTTCTCTATGCAGTGAACCCAGTACACCTGTGGTGCAGGAGCCAGAAGCCCTCTCTCCTCATACGCTTCTCTGCATTAGGAGGGCCTAGGGAAGGCTGTAGAAAGTCTTCTGGTTAGTTTGACCCAAAGAGGCACCTCTGGACAGACTTTGGGGACCCTGTGGAATCAAGGGTAGGAATAGGGTGAAGAGATTTAGGGCTCTGCTTCTAAATCTGCTTTTCCTTCTGCTTCTCTTGCTGTCTCTGGTTTCCCCTCTCCTGCTCTCTCTCCCTCTTTCTCGCCAAGAGCATCTTCCTGCATTCCTCAGAGCTCCTGGCTGACTGAGGCTCTAACCATGCAGATCTCTGGGGCACTACAGTTCAGACCCCAAGATGGAAACTGGTCTGGCTTTCTCTGAGATGGCTTCAGAATCTCTAAGGGAGGGGCTGAGTGGCATAGCCACCCAGAGCCTCTCAGCAAGTCGGTCACCTGTGATCAGGGCACAGGTTTCTACTGTACAAGCAGCTGGGTGCTGGCCAGCAAAATGGTAGAGTGGTGGGCTATGTGAGTGATGGCCACAGGGGCCACACTGCAGAGGGTGCCAGGTGGCCTGCACCCTGTTATGCACACAAGGCCCCAGAGCTGGCTCGTGGGCTTCCTGGCTATGCCGCTGCTGCTGGGCGCATGCCTGGCTGCCTGGCCTCTGTGGCATCCCACAGCTCAGTCACTGTTTCTAGGGCTGTTGAGAGCACCCCACCACAGCTTCTGGCTGCTGTCTGCCCCGTGGGATGCTCCTGGTGCTCAGTGGCTTTGCTATGACAGCAGCCACTCCTGGCCTTTAGGAGATGACCAGACAAAGTAGAGGGGCCAGCCAGCTGTGGACAGGGGGACAAATGGAAGCAGCCCCTTCGCTGGTCCTTTGCATTTAGGGGCAGCATTTAATATTTCTGAAGTTAGATTTATAAATTTAATGTTACTTTACTAATTAGATCCGAGAACACAGTTGAGTAAGTAGTTGTTTCACGTTTATCCTAGGTCATTCACATTTTACCTGGTAAGTACACCCTCCTGGCTAAATCTGCTGGTTTAATTTCGGCACTTATAAATGAAGGTTATGGCCATACAAGTTTTGGAATGTTCTTCAACGTTTTCGTTCATTTCAGTATTTTCTTTAGTCTGTTCCGATAAAATTGACCAATAGTACTAAGGACGTACATCCCAGAAAGAAGCATGACACTTTGGGGGAGACACAACACTTCCAAAGTGAAGAAATACTAAACCTCCACGTGAAAATTCAACATTTTCTCCTTTTGATTTTATTTTGGGGACTCATTTCTTTCAAAATGAAGGGTAAGCTCAGAGGGCAAACAGCCCCTAAGTGGTGGGGTGTCCAACGGCCCCTGCAGACCCAACCAGACAGAACACCAGAAGTCCTGGGTGGGGGTCTAGCAGCAAAGGTCAGCGGCGCAGGGGCAGGGCCACCTGCCCAGAGGAGGGGGTGGGTTAGAGCTGCACAGGGAGAGCTCTAGGAGGAGCGGGTGTGGGGAAACCCACTCTGGTATCAAAGCTGCAAAGGCCCACAGCCCTGAACCCCTGGTCCACCACTGACCTAAAGCAAAGCAGGAGATGCGTCCACCTGGGAATGAAGAACCAGCAACCAACAGGCACCACCCAGGAGGAAATGGCTGGGGAACGGAAGCCAGAGGAACTTTCCATGGATACAGAGAGCAGGGCACACTGGGAAACGGGGAGGGTTTGTGTTACTGGGTGTTGTGGCAGGTGAGCCCACTCTAATCCCACAGTCCTGGGCTCACACCCCAGCTCCTAACAGAAGAGAGGACCATGCAAACTCTCACCCACATCAAGAAGGAAGGGACCCCGAGACTCAGCTGTGACAGTGTGATGCCAACATTTAGGTGCTGAGTACGCCAAACAAACCCAGGCAAAGAATACATTGTTGGTGTGTGTCTGTGCAGAATACTGGCACAGACACACACACCTTATTAACAGTGAAAAGAAACCGTGGAGAAGGAAGCCAGCAGAGTACTTACGGGGGCCAACTTTAGGTCCTGTAAGATATCATCAAAGTAATGGAACTCAGTCAATTCCAGCTCCACCATCTCGTTCTTCAGCTCCAGGATGCGACCCATCGCCCCGTCCAGGATCTTCCGGATCAGGATTCGCTTCTGTGGGTGGACTATCTGGTCATAGACGTTCTCTAGGTTTCTGAAGATCTGCACGTACTTTATGTAGAAGGTGGCTAACATCTGGAAGACGTAGACCTGATTCTTTTCTTGCTCCACCAACTTCTGAGACTCTTTATCAAGCAAAGAATTGAGGGCCTCTTGGGTCTGGTGCCACATTTTATTATACATTCTGAGGGAAGACACAGGATTTAGATAATTGAGCAGATACGAATTATTTTGTCAGGCATACATATTGCCATCTGGTACAACAAAAATATAATGCATAGTCAGGCATGAGCTTGCAATATTTGGTGGCTGTAGGCTCTTTAGACAATAATGACCAGCTTGGATGTACATGTGGTTTTTTTTGATATGAATCACTATTACTGTTATCAAATAAGAAGTTTAAAAAGCCTTTTCCTAAATGATATGGTTATTCCTCACCATAATGTGAAGCCAGTATTATTATACTCATTTAAATGATAAAATACTTGAGATCCTGAATATTTAACTGACTTGTCCATATACATAGCCAATGGAGTACAAATTGGAGAAACCATTTTAGTAAGTAATTCAACATAGTTTTGTAAAACTAAACATGTGCAAACTCTATGAATGATCATATTGCAGAGAAACTTGTAAATGTGCATTGATAATTAGAGTAGTATTCTTGTTTTTATTAGTGCCCTAGAGTTATACACAATAGTGGGGTTCATTTTGACAGATTCATACATGCACGGAATTATTTCACTCTACTTCAATCGCCAGTACTTGCATTTCCCTCTCCTCCCTCTGCTCTTCTCCTTCCCCTATTGATCTTTCTTCCATAGATTTACTATTTTATTAATCAGTGTTCTATAATTACACATAAAGGTCCAGCTCACTGTGGTGTACTCATGTGTACACAGCACCGTTTGGTCAGTTTCCTTCTGCAGACCCTCCCCTTTTCAGTCCCTCCTCCCGCCCTTCCACCCCCTTCCTCGCTCCACTCATCTCCCTTCTATTTTCTTCTCCCTTTCTATTTTGCTCTAGCTTCTGCATATGAGAGAAAACACTCAACCCTTGTCTTTCTCTGCTTATTTTACCTACTGTGATGTTCTCCAGTTCTATCCATTCACTAGCAAATGCCATAATCCCATCCTTCTTCATGGCTGAATAGGACTCCATTGTGTATCCATACCACATTTTATTTATCTGTTGATAGGCACCTGAGCTGTTCCATAACTTGGCTATTGACATGGTGTGGCTATAAACACTGATGTGGCTGTATGCTATAGTATGCTGATTTTAGTTCTTTTGAATAAATTACCTAGTAGTGGGAGAGCTGGGTCATATGGTGGTTCCATTCCTGTGTTTTGAGGAATCTGCATACTGCTTTCCACAGTGGTTGTACTAATTTACAATTCCACCAACAATGTATGAGTGTACCCCCCCCATTTATTATTATCTGTATTCTTGATGATTGGCATTCTAACAGAAGATGAAAACTCATTGTAGTTTTGATTTGCATTTCCCGGATTGTTGAGGAACAGAATGGGAGAGCATTTTTTTCATGTATTTGTTAGTCATTTGTATTCCTTCTTTTGAGAAATGTCTGTTCAGTTCTTCTGCCCACATATTCATGGGATTATCTTACGGGGTATTAAGGTTTCTGAATTCTTTCTATCTTCTGGATATTGATCCTGTCAGGGGAGTAACTGGTGAGGATTTCTTCATCCAGTAGGCTCTCTCTTCATGTTCTTGTTTTCTTTGCTGTGCAGAAGCATTTTAATTGGATGTCACCCTACTTACTGATTCTCGTTTTCATTTCTTTAGTTTTAGGGGTTTTGTTAAGCAAGTCAGTGCCTGAGTCACAATGTTGAAGTGTGGACCCTGTATTTTCTTCCAGCAGTTGCAAAGTTGCTGGTCTAATTTCCAAGTCTTTGATCCACCTTGAGTTGGTTTTCATATATGATGAGAGACAGGGCTCTTGTTTTATTCTTCTGTATGTGGATATCCAGTTTTCCCATCACCATTTGTTAAAAAGGCTACCTTTTCTACAATATGTTTTTGAAACCTTTATGGAGTATTAGGTAATTATCTATGTGGCTTTGTCTCTGTATCTCCCATTCTGTTCCACTGCTCTTCGTGTCTGTTTTGGTGCTCATACCATGCTGTTTTTATCACTATAGGTCCCTAGCATAATTCGAGATCAGGTATTGTGATGTCGTCAGCCTTGCTCTTCTCGCTCAGCTCTGCTCTGGCAATAGTGGGGTTTATTCTTCCAAAACAACTTTAGGACTTTTTTTTTCTAGTTCTATGAATAATGTCATTGGTATTTTGATGGATATTGCATCAATCTGTATATTGCTTTTGATAACATGGCCATTTTGATAATTCTGCCTATCCACAAGCATGAGAAATCTTTCCATTTTCTAAGGTCTTCTTCAATGTCTTTCTTTAGTATTCTATAATTTTCATTGTAGAGGTCTTTTACCTCTTTGGTTAGATTTATTCCCATGTATTTTATTTTTGGGGGTCACTGTGAACACAATAGTTTTCCTGGTTTCTTTCTCAGCGGATTCATTACTGGAGTGTAAGAAAGCTAATGACTTTGATTCATTGTTTTTTTATCCTATTACTTTGATGAATTTATTTATCAGCTCTAAAAGTTTTCTGGGGGAGTCCAGTTTGGGGTGGGTTTTGGCTCTTTTATATGTAAGAACAAGACAAAATTGGACTGGAGGTCCACAGGGTGTGGAGAGGGGCTTTCCCATGGGGACAGGGTGACAGGCCTGTCACTGGTTTCCTTGGAATGAGGGGGTGGCTGTCTGTGAGGTGCTCCCCATGCTCAGGGGAGTGTGTAGCCCCTCCCCTGGCTGAGGAGCGGGCCCAGGGGACCCAGGGTGCTTCTTCCTCCTGCCTCCGTCTGGATGCTCTTCCTGTGCGGCCCTGAGCCTGGCTGCAGACTGTCCCTGTCCCTGGGTGTGCGAGAGGGCCATGTGAATGCCCCAGTGTGCATCTACAATCACTCCTCTGCTCTGAGCCCCCTCAGAAAGGCCAGGGCTCCCCACTGCAGAGGAGCTGCTGCTCCCTGGCCCCAGGTTTGCCCGCGGCCCTGCCTCCACCGACTCTCACTCCGCCTGCTCCCCGCCCCTGCATCTTCCTGCTGTTTCTCGTCCGATTCCCCAACGTTCCCCTTGTCCCCCTGAGCCCGCAGCCTTGTCAATCCTTTGTGGACACTTGAGGCTATGCACGACATGTCCGACCACCCCGTACTCAAGCCCTGGCCCAGCCCCATCACGAGCACTGCCTCTGCTCCCCCCGGGCCCCACCTGCCATTTTCCAGAGCACTCTGGACTTCCCTGCAAGTGAGGAATTGCAGGAGTCACTTACAGGAGCATTGATCACAGGCGGTCTTTCCATCTTCCTGGCCAAAAGCGTAAAGTGCACCTTGATATGAAAGCATTTCACGGTTCAGGTGAATGGTGGTGACTTGGATTTTTATACTGTGCGCCTCTGTTCTGAGCGCTCTGCACGTGATAACTCATGTCACTCTCACAACGTCCCTGTGTGGCAGGTACAATTATCACCCCAGCACACAGATGAGCAAATGGAGGCCCAGAGAAGTTATTGCTCCAAAGCATAAATCTGAACGCAGGATGTGCATCCTGGCAGCCAGCTCCAGGTCCCGTGCTATGGACACTAAACTTTCCACTTTGTGTTCTTCAGGAAGAACAGAATGAGGGTGACAAGTCATGGGGTACAGGTGTGGTGGCCACTGCAGGAGCACAAAGACAGAGAGATTCAAAACAATGGAACTCTTCCACCCTCCGGCACCCCACGGTTAGGATGCCCCTCGTGCTCCACCCCTGTGGTGTTCAAGCATCAGATTTCTCAAACTTCAGCAACGTTTAAAAGGCACTGCTGGTGAAAAGGCATTCTGCCAGGCGGCTTTATTATACAAGGGACTGTTACTGTGGGAAAGTTAGGATTCACTCAGGGTGGGGCATTTCACTCCTTGCATAATCAGTGGTTAAGAATCACATTACTGGCCAATGGCAAAAACGGTCCCTCAAAAGAACAGTAATGACACAGGCAAGGCTTCCACCTGTTCAGGCCCCTGGGATATTCAGCCACTCTGCTTGCCAGGCCTCACGAGGACAAGCAGACAGGAGAGGCAGGGGGAGGCGAAACCCAGCAAGTCAAAGATGACCGGCAGGCTCTGCACACATCACACAGCAACCCACCCAGGGGCCATTAGAGGAATGCAAAGTCCTGGGGGGATAAGAAGTGGGCACAGTGTTGACTTGCCAATGCCCAGACTCCCAGAATCTGGGAAGGACAGCAACCTGCTGTGGTCACTGACCTGGGAGGGCACACAGGCCACACGGACTGAGAGGCTCTGCACTATAGCATAGAACCAAAAAGGGCTCTGTTCATTTTTTGAACTAAACAGGGTTTCAGACAACACAAGGAAAAGCATAGGCTGATTTCGTCTGTCACTCGGCCCACTTAGCAAACAGCACACAGTGCTACACCGAGAGCCTCGCTGCTCTCCTCAAGGCAGGAGCCCAGGGTGCCTGCAGCTCATGCCAAGGGCCGCAGTCCCTCAGCAGAATGGTGAGACTGGTGCATTCCCACAGATGCTCAATGAAATTCAACTCACAGCCCATGCCTGAGTGAGAAGCCCCCCTCACAGACCCAGGAGCAGACTGGGTGACCACAGCGCTAGGAACCTGGACCAACGAGATCTTCTCCAGAGAAACGCTGGGGATGTGCGTCAAAATCGAGGAGTAATTAAAAAACAGAGCTATGTAAGGACTCAACTGCAGAAGATTTTTTAACACCACCATTTGTTAATGGCATGAACTAAAATCCAAGGAAATCAATAACAACAACAACAACAACAAGTCGATTAGCACCACAGAGTTGGAAGACTTAGACAAAGCCCATGCGATCTAAATGGGGAGAAGAAAATGAAAAAAGAAATCTCATTCATAGCACCAATAAACAACATTAAATTTTTAAGAATTATTGTGTCGGGAGTCACATAAGACTTCACCAAAGAAAATTCTAGAATGCAGAAGATCAGAAAAGCAGAATGCGGTATCTGGTCCTGCCTGAAGAGACAGGATGCAAAGACAGCGTCTCAAGACTGGCTTATGGATTTACCAGTAACAACACACCCAAGACTAAGTAAATCCAGTCACGACTCTGACCCTAACTGGAAGGAACTTGTGGCCAAAGGCAGTTGGTGGTTTGAGGCTTCCAGGTCCTGCCATTTGGGCTGCAGCCTCTTTCTTCCTGCTGCCGCAGGAAGAGGGCCCTCGTCTGGAGGGACCAGGCACCTTCACCTGTTTCCCTCAGCTCTGAGACAGGGCTCCATCCCCTCTGCTAAGCCCTGCTCTCCAGGGATTGACTCTGGCTTCTGTCTTCCTGCCCAGACCCCCCTTCTGTGTCTGCTTCCCTGTGTGCTGTTGGCTGGCTGCCCCGTCACTCACTGGACTGCAGGGGCCTGGCCACCTGCCTCAGCCACACCAGCCTGTGCAGCCTCCAAGACCCAGCATGGAGCTCACTGCACGGCAGGCTCCAGGAAGGGCATGTGGCACAGGGACATGGCAAGATGCCTTTTAGCAGGGCATCGCTGAGACGTCATTCACACGCCATTGAGTGCCTTCTCAAGTGCACAGTTCAGGAGTTTATGGTCTGCTCAGAGTGCTATGCAACCATTACACCGTCTAGTTCCAGGACATTTCCACAGTCCAAGAGACAGCCATATCACGAAGCCCTTGCTCCCTAGGCCCCATTCCTCCCAGCCCTTGGCCACCACAAATCTCACTTCTATCTGCCATTTCTCGACATTGCAGGCACAGCTGCTCTGAAGAAGAAACCCCATAAGCTGAATGTGCTGAGTAGCAAGAGCATTCAGCACCCCTAAATCTACCACCATCTAGCTCTGCAGCAGGGCACACCAGAGAGGGTTGACAGTCCCTTCCTGGTGGCAGGGCTGACTGCAGCTGCACTGCAGGTGCTACCCAGCATCCTTGAGAGATCTGAACCTTGTATCACCAGCATGGGAAAGGCTCAGCTTCAAAATCAGACCTGCTGCTCATGCAGGACACCGGTCACTTCCACTCCATGGTAAGTCTGAAAACAGAAAGTTGCTCCACCAGAGTGGGACGCTGTGTGCATGGAGTCAGGTAACAGGTGGCCCTTGTGACTGGCCCCTTTCACAGCACAGTTTTCAAACTGTATCCACATGCTCTGCCGTAGCACAAGCCAGAATTTCTCTCCTTTTTACTGCCAAGCAGTGCTCTGCTGGGTGGAGACCTCACCGTGTTCCCCACGCAGCCACGGGGGCCACCGAGAGTGCTGACGCTGCATGCATTCCAGCACGAGTGTTGGTGTGGCGCGTGTTTGTATTTTCCTGGTTTTGGCAAGGTTATTTCCCAAGGTGAAGATGCTACAGGTTTAAAACAGAAACCAGGTGCTGTGGTACATGCTTGTAATCCCAGCCCAGTGAGACTGTAGGATCGCAAGTTCGAGGCCAGTCCCAGCAACTTAGCAAGGCCCTAAGCAACTTAGCAAGACTGTGTCTCAAAATAAAAAATAAAGAGGGTGGGCGGTTCCAAGATGGTGGCCTAGACAGTCCACTCGGCGCTAGGCTCCCAGGGACCAAGGCTGGAAGTGGTGGAGGCGCTGTTTTCCAGCCAGCTTCCTGGCATCATTCTGCGGCTCACCATCCCATGCAGGAATTTCGCTCGTGTGTGTGTGTGTGTGTGTGTGTGTGTGTGTGTGTGTGTGTGTGTGAGTGCAGGATCACTGGGAGGCAGCGGTAGCCGGGAGGCGTGACTTCGGCGCTGGCTGGAGAAACGCAGTTGCAGCCCGGGCCTCAGCCCAGGGCTCAGGCTCTCAGGCTCTCCGAGACCGAGACTGGAAGTAGCGGGTGCCATTTTCCAACCAGTTTCTTGGCAGCTCTCTGCGGCTTACCGCCCCATGCAAGAGCCTCGCTCGCACGTGTGTAAGCGCAGGGCCACCAGGAGACACCAGTAGCCGGGAAGCGTGATTTCGGCGCCGATCAGTGGAGTGCAGTTGTGGCGGGGGCTCCAGCCTAGGGCTCCAGCCCGGAGTTTGCCCCGGGTGCGCCGGGCCTGCTTCCGCACAGGGTGCCTGGCCCCAGCGCCCACCCAACCGCGAGAGACCGCTAGCAGTTGCTACTGTGGACGGACCGTCTCCTGAGCGGAACCCCAGCTATTGTTCTTTGTGGACCACCTTCTAACACAGCGGAACGTCCTACACACCAGGGGGCGCAGGTGAACACCTGGGAGCAAACCTTGGCCACGGTGGAACAGCGACTCCACCAGCGGCCCAGAGTTTCACCTTGGCCTGGGACCAGTACCAAGGATACCAGCCGGGGAAGTCCAGCAAACAACAGACAACGCCACCTACTGGAGGTGAAAGGAACCATACCTGTGTATTTACACTGAGATTTTTTACATTTTTTAATGCTTATTTTTAATTCTATCCTTTATCTTTTTCACCTAATAGTTCTATTGTTTAATATTTTTGTTTTATTTCTCTGCTCTCTTCTTCTTTCCCTTCTTTCTTTTTCCTTCCCTCTTTTCTCTTTCGCTCTTCTCCTATCTAAACCCCAACAGTTGTGACATCAAATATCTGCTATTCAGTGGGATATGGTAGATTGGGATTTCTGAACTGTAGACTAGAGTGGTATTATATAGTCTTATAAATTCCAAGTGCATATGTTTTATTTGTCTAGCTATCATCTCTCCCCGCCATATTCTTTTCTTCCTCCTTACAGGTCTTTCTCAACTATATGTTGCTCTTTCTAGTAGCAGCCAACTCATCTTGGATTCCTTTTTTATGCTCTCTAAGATTTAATAACCATATCTTCACTTCCTACTAACCCAACATTCTGTCCTACACCCCACCCGCAAGTTTTCCTAGCCCACCAAAAGATACTATAGACCCTTATGCAAATTTATTGGTTACATAATAGATTGTAAGGGAACACATAATTGTTGTATATCATGACTAAACTGTAAATGTATTTGGGAGCTGTTAGGAGCTACTTGGTTTGAAATCATATACTGCTTGTATTGAGATCAATCAATATCGATCTCCCCTTTAAAGGAGAGGTAACGAAACCCTGCAGGGAAACTATAACTATATAGGAGTTAAAACTGTAACACCTTGGATCAGCAGAGCTAGAGGGAAAGACACATAAACATCATGAGAAAACAAGGGAAGAAAGTGACTCAAACAAACCAAGATGCTACACTACTAGAATCCATGGTCTGTACAGCAGGAGGAATGACAGAACAGGAATTCAGGATGTACATAATTAAAATGGCCGGTGACTTAAAGAATGATATAAGAGAGCAAACCCAGTCAGCAACAGATCACTTTGATAAAGAGATTCATAGGCAAATACAGGAAGTAAAAGATCACTTCAATAAAGAGATACACAGGCAAATACTGGAAGTAAAAAATCACTTCAATAAGGAGATAGAGATTCTGAAAAGGAACCAAACAGAAATCCTTGAAATGAAAGAAACAATAAACCAAATCAAAAACTCAATAGAAAGCATCACCAGC
>PVHX01016564.1:0-42876 GCA_004024805.1 Geosciurus inauris | reverse complement strand
GTCATGACATTGCTTTAAAAAAACTAATTTACAAGGATTTTTTTTGGTTATAAAAGGTACTATTGAAATCTTATAAAATACAGAAAAATGTGAAGAAAAAACAACCAGCCACAATAAAACAATGTAAAGATGTTACTCACCATTGGTTTTTAAAAGATTTTTTTCTTCTTGCCTTTCAGTTTCTCTTTTTTATATATATGTATATGCATATAAATATCATAAGGGGATCATCAGAAACATGCCACAGATATTGATTATGATGCCATCTATTTTTTCATTATTATTTTATTTTTGTGGTGCTGAGCTACACCCCCAGCTCCTCTACCAGCCATTTTTTGCATACCATAAGAATTTTCTCATGTTACCAAAAATCTGAAAATCTGTAGAGAACATCATATTCAAAGATATATTTCCACTCCATTTTATGGACACAGCATCACTTTTTCTAACAGTACCTCATTAGACATTTACGTTATTTTCATTGTTTTCCTATTGTAAAAGTGGAGATACCCTTTGTTTCGGATGACATACTTCCATGCTTAGGAAGGAGAAAACGTGTGAGTTTGCCAGGGTTTCTGATCCCCTTAACTGAACCTGGTTGGCCTCTTTTCAGGGGCTCTGACTTTCTGTGCATGCTCTGAAGGAGCCTGAGTCCAGGTGGAAGGAACAGGAAGGGAATATTCAGATCCACTGATCATGCCAGGGATCACTCTGGCCTCTATGTCAGTGTGTTCTTCCCAGAGGGACAAGCAGGCTATGGGAATAGGAGTTCATCTGTAGGACAACCCCTCTGTTCCCAGGAACCCCTTTAAGCCAAAGGACCTAGCCCTTCCTTCTTTATTTTCTCTTTCTGAAAGAGATACCACTTTCTGAGTCTGTATTTGTGGTGTGTAAGGTGCTAAAACAGGGGAGTTTTGAGTCGCTTGGACCCTATTCGACCAAATAATAACAGTGATAACAGATTAATATCTATTGAGCATTTAAAGTGATGTACTTTACATATAGCATTTTGTTCAATTTGCAGACCTTTTGTTATGAAAGCAGGAGGTAGTGTTGCCCAGTAGAAATAAAGAAAGTGGGCTCTAGAGTTCTACAGACCTTAGATAGAGTTGCAGATCTGCCATTTACCAGCAACTCTGTGGTATAGGCAGGTATTTGTATTGGCTGCAAAAATGAGAAAACCCAATGGAGTAGTGCATGAGTCCATTTTCTGTTACTATAATGAAACACCTAATGCAGGCTAATTTTATAAAGTAAAATCGTCTATTTAGCTCACAGTTGTGGAGATTGAAAGTCCAAGATCAGGCAGCCTCATTAGTTCTGCCTCTGGTGAGGACCTCAGTAAATGATGTCATGGTGGGAATACATGAAGGGACAAGAGATCACATCACCAGACAGACAACCAGAAAGACTAGGGTCCTACAATCCCTTCTGAGGACACATCCCCAGTGACTTAATGACCTCCCAGTAGATTCCACCTATTAAAGTTCTATCGCTGCTCATACTGCTTCACTGAGGACCTAGCCTCCAACACATGAAACCTTGGGAACAAACCACATCCAAACCATAGCAAGTGGCATAAACCAGTAAGGTGGTTATCTTTATGACATAATGAGAATTCTGGAAGAAGCCAGGCCAAGGCTCATAGGAGACCCAGTCTTATCTTCCTACCTGTATTGTCTTGGCAAGTGACTTTCATCCTCATGATGCAGGTTGGCTGGTGCATTCTGAGGCCTTTTTTTCTGAGTGTTCCAAGCATAAAAAATAGGGAAGAGGGAAAGGGAAATCCCTGTATCAGGAGAGCAAACACTTTTTTCCAAAGCCTTATTGGAGCCGGGCGCGGTGTCACAAGCCTGTAATCCCAGCACTTAGGGAGGCTGAGACAGGAGAATTGCGAGTTCAAAGCCAGCCTCAGCAACGGCGAGGTGCTAAGCAACTCAGTGAAACCCTGTCTCTACATGAAACACAAAATAGGGCTGGGGATGTGGCTCAGTGGTCGAGTGCCCCTGAGTTCAATCTCCAGTACCAGGAAAAAAAAAAAAAAAAAAGCCTTATTGGCCAGAACTATGTAACATGGTCACCTGTAAGACAGGGAGAAGTTTTAGCAGGGCATATTGATATCCCTAAAGAAATCGGTTTTGTCAGGAAGGGAGAAGAGGGAATGTGTGACCGGTTAGCAGCCTTCAGTGTCTGTATTGACAAGTCATTTCGTCTCTCTGAAGCTCAGTTTCCTCCAGTAATAATCTCCCTATTCTAGCCAGGCTCTTTCAGCTTACCAGAGCTCATTGGCATCAGGAGATGGGAGTTCCTTGTGACGATCCCCAGAGATGTAGGGAAACTCATGAATAGAAAGAGTCTATCACCATGGGTCTCTGTACTTCCTAGCAGGCCCATTGGCATCTCATTGTTCAGATGCCAGGGGCTCTGGGGACCCACCATCATGCCGTCATTTTAGAATTGGGCACCCATGGCTTCCCACCCTAAGGATTCTTTGCCCACTTCTTGTCTCTGTTGTCTCACCCCAAATACTGTCTGTGCTGCCACTACTGCATCTCACATTAAAACCAACCAGACAAGATGATGTCTTGGGTCAGTCCGTGGCCACCGTTGAGTAACATGCAGTCAGGCAGTCTTACACCAGGCTGCCCCATGGCCACAGGACACATTGTGGGTGCTCTCCATCACTGTGGCTGTGGCAAGTGATCATGGATCCCACATCCTCCGCATTGCATTACTGCAAAGTCTCAAATGTACGGCATTGCACAACTCCAGGGAGTACCATCCACCTCGCAGCCTGTGTGGTTTGTGCTTCAGGAAACACCATCCCCTTGAGCTGAGCAAAATGGTGATGCTGGTTCTCAGTGGGCCTGGGGTATTGGAGATTAAGATGGTGGTGGGCTTCTTGTTCTCTGACTGTTAGAGAGCCAGGCACAAGCCTGGGCCAACCAACTGGTCTACCAACACCGGGGCACAGTCGAAGATGTGGGTTCTATGCAAAGATGGAGGGGAGGACTTGGAGAGGGAGTAGAAAGAGTGCTTGCACTTGTGAGGCAGACCTTGGCGTTAGAAAAGGAAGCTGCTGTTCGCATATCCTTCATCTCAAACTGCTGAGAGGTGAGATGCAAGTTGTCAGGACAAATGAGGGAATGTGTGCACACATACTTTCAAATAGTGACTCACTTGAGAGACCTTGTTGCTGTTATTACAGCTGCTGTTGCTGCTGCAAAATAGCTTTGAACCCTGAGGTGAGAGGCTGACTTTTGAGGGGGTCAGGGAGAGTTTTTTTGGAACACAGACATGAGACTTTGCGTTCAGTGACGTGTGAAGGGGACACAAGGAGGACTGATACATAGTGCTCCTGTCTCTTCAGTAGTGGTTTTGGGTTCTTTGCACAATTTTTGGTGCAGATAGAACATATGGGCCCTCGGGGTCAAGTGTCAGTGGCAGGCAGAGGTATCCTTGCTGATACCTGTGGTATCACAAGCCTGAACAGGCAAACAGACTTAGCTAAGAATGTGTCACAGCTTGACACACCTCCACCAGACTCTTCTCACTTTGAACTTTGAGGTGGCTTCATAGTACCAGGCATAAGCTCATAGCCTCTCCAGTTGAACGCCGGGTAAGCCCTCTTCTCACCCACTGTTTTTTTGTTTGTTTGTTTGTTTGTTTGTTTTGGTACTAGAGATTGAACTCAGGGGCAATTGAACACTGAGCCACATCCCCAGCCCTATTTTGTGTTTTATGTAGAGACAGGGTCTCACCCCTTTGTGTTTATACTCCTTCCCAGAGAAACTGCAGTGGGTCAGAGTGCTGCCACTTTGCTGGGCAGAGTTCCTGCCTGCCAGTTCCACGTGCAGCTGCTTCTGGTTGATTCCAGTCTCCAGCCAGCCTTCACTGCCGCTGCCACTAGGTTACTTGTTGTTGTTTGGTTTTTGTTTTTTGGTACCAGGGATTGAACTCAGGGGCACTTGACCACTGAGCCACATCCCCAACCCTTTTTTGTGTTTTATGTAGAGACAGGGTCTCACTGAGTTGCTTAGCGCCTCGCCGCTGCTGAGGCTGGCTTTGAACTCGCGATTCTCCTGTCTCAGCCTCCCAAAGTGCTGGGATTACAGGCATGCACCACCATGCCCAGCTGGTTGCTTGTTTATTCAGTCTTTGTAAGGGCTGTAACAGGTTAAAGCAGAAAATAAAGATCCCTGCCACATACTCCTGTGCCTTTAGGACTCCTTCAGCCTGTCCAGGGCTAGAGGCTACAGAGCAAATCTTTTATGGTGAAGAATACTACAGAGTAAAGGTGACTCCTTGGGCTGGCTGCCTTTTATACTACCAGCAAGACAGCCTTCACTGAAACTTTGAACTTGATTATGGGACATTTCCAACCTAAGCAGAGAAGAAAGCCAGATTACTGAGAAGCACCAAGCTGGTTATGGAATTTTTGTTTATTTTGGTTGTTTAGGACTAATTCCCTTTGTGGGAGGGTCTGCACTTTACTCCTTCTCAGGCACCCAGCCTGCCAGCAGGAGTAATGCAGTCCATGAGGCTTTAGAGAAAAAGACCTAGCCCTTAGATGGGCAACCCTAGGGTACTGATCCCACCCACACTGACAGGGAACCTTACAGTGTGAAGAGCTGTGCAGAGGGGAAAACGGCTCCCCAGGAGGTGGTGACCCACCAGAGCAGAGACAGAGGGCCCCTGTTATGTACAACATCCCCTTCCAACTCTCTAACCAGAGAACTACCCCATCCCAAGTCCCCAAGGATGAGTACCTTGGGTACCACACTCCAAGACTAGGCCTAGCAAATGACACAGCTTCCTCTTGTCTTGACTTTCAGCCAGTGGCTCTCTGCTCAGTCTCCTTGTTAGGGAGAAAACATGTCCGTGACCACAAAGCCCTTCCTTCCCATGTGTCGGGGACATATCTTCCTTCTGCATTGTGCAAACCTAGTCCAAATCTCTGATTGGAGAAAATCCTTTCTGTGCGCATCCTCACATCCAGACTGCAACATTGCAGCAGCCTCCTCACCAGGCTTCCTACCTTCGGCTCTCCTTGTCATCCTGTGAAGTGTAACTTGCCAAAACACGATGTGGTCTAATGACTCCTCTGTTCGGAAGCCGTCAGTGCCTCCTCACTGCCTACAGGAAACAGAAGAAGGTGGGAGAATCTTCCTTTGTGATTGGCCCTCGCCTGCCTTGCTAACTCATTACTTTGTTCTGCCCACAGCTCCAAGCACCAAGCACAGGGACTTGAGAAACATTTTTTAAATAAATAAATTCATATAGGAATTTTAAAAAATGGAATGAATTGAATGTAAAAATCAGGAAGCTAAACAAGACTTCTCTGGTGTTTTTGATTTTGTAGTTATAAAGCTATCATGCTGAATGAGATTAATCATTAATAGTCTTTTCAGAGTTTTCTTGATAAAAAAAAAACCTGTTAACCAAAGAATTAGGAAACTGACCTTACTTTATAAAGGGGGCAAGGTTGATAGAATTTATAAAGAAAATTGAGAATCAACATTTTAATATTTCATTTTGAATTTGTAGCTCAGATAATGCCTACAAAAAGGATCTCAATGACTCGTTCTTTTTTTAGCCAGCCTGTTCTCCAGTCAAGTTTAAAAAGGCTTGGAAGAACATGTGATTTTTAAAATATCCTGGAGTATTTTTCCAGGCCTGGGCGACTCGCGGGTCAGTGCACAGCTATTTCTGTATGTACATGGGGTGGGAGACCTCTGTCAATGCACTGAAGGTCAGGGGCCTGGTCGTCTGAGCTGGCTGGTTGGGTAGAAGTGCTCCTTGCTTCCCTTTCTTACTGGAGCTGGGCTTCTTGGTAGAGCCACAGATGTGTTCTCCAGACCCACTTGTGTTTATATACCTATACCTCGTACATCGTGGTTTTTTTCCCCTCCTGAGCTGTAGTCCCTTTAAACTGAGAGAGTCTTGACTCCTATGTCAAAAGCCTGACACCCAGATGTGAACCATGTAGGCATTTGGGGAGTCACTCGGAGGAAATGTAGACTGTACCATGGACAGGTAGGTTCAGAATGTACCATCCATAAAACAGAATAACCTACACAGTCTGGCTAACAGGAAAGCCTGCTTGTTAGTTTTCAGGGCTCCAGTAGTGCATATAGGAAAAGGTATCCTTGAACCAAATGGAGAGGGGAGGAATATGGATTGGCAGCCAGGAATGAAGTTCCCAGCGCAGCTCTGCAACTCAACATTGATTTTCTGGGCCAGCACAACCCCAATCCTACCCTCCTGAGCACAGTGCCTTTTGAGTCAGGAGGTTGGTTTAGTTGGGTCTTGTAAAGGATGTTTTCTGTTTGCCCCTCCAGAGTTCTTCCCAACTCTTCCGCACCCTCCCTGTGCCCTGGAAGCTGACCAGTAAGGACCATATGAATGGGCTCCCTTGCTTCCTGGCCTCCTATTGTGTTCTTTCCCCAGTGGGGAGCACAGATCAGAAGAAGTATTGACTCTCCTGGTCCCACCCTTTGGCATCACCAAAGATCCTGTGCCCTTCCAGGGGCACTGTGCTTCAGTGGCCTCTCCTCCCTCACCCTCTTGGGCTTAGGGGTGTGAGTGCACCACTGTTGCTGCTTCCAGAGCACTGCACTCTGATCCCTCTATAAATGGTCCCCTTATTACACTGTTCTCAAATTACCCATTTGGGCAGTGCCATCTGTTTCCTGCCAGAACTCTGGTGGATAAGGTTCCTCAGATCTTTTCCAATTCCGAAAAGAGATGACTGCACACAGAGGAGGAGCCGGCCCTCTGGGGCTCCCATTTTTCATCAGTGCCTCCCTGATGGTTCACCAAGATCCTGGGAGGGAGGGCCTGGTAGAAATATGATCACCCGAGCAAGAGTCCCTAGGACAGGAGTCCCTGGTGCCCTTGTAGGCACAGACTAGTAGAACTTGATTTCCAGAGAATGCACAGAAGGGGTGCTGTCCACTGTGGTGAGGGTAGAGGGCAGAGACCATCACACCAACTGAGGACTGAGGCTGGACTGTCATCACTCCCACCCCCTTTTGCCCTCGTGACTGTGAGCAGGTTGCTTCACCCCCTGAGCCTTACCTTCTTCCCTCCTAATACCCACCCCGGACCATGCCCAGTGGCTGTGAGGTCTAGATAAAGATGCGTGTAACTGCTTTGTTAATATGAAGCTTGTGTGGCCCTGCTTTGTGTAGTGCAAAATGAAGAGTGTTTTGTCATAAGCACCCATATTGTGGTAGGGGTCACCGACAGGGCATTTGGCTGGTGAGGCCATTACTCCTGTGCAAAACTCTGCTTTAAAGCCTGTCTCCTTTCCTCTTGCCTGATATGTGCATTGCTGAGACATACATGGCTCCCACAGTCTCAATTTTAGGATCAAAGGATGACCTCAGAGAGATCGGATTACAAAATCATGACTTCGAACAGCAGTGAGGACTTTCTGACATCTCTGGAATTTAGATTCTGACCTTGAGGGTCTTAGGTGGCCATTTGTGGCCTGTCTGAAAGCAGCTGCTTCCAAGTAGATCTAAGGAAGGATGAAGGAAACCAATGACTTTTTATTGATACATTCTTAATTATTAAAGTTAGCACAGATACTTCTGACACAAAGAAAAAGACAGTTTTGAAAATTACCTGTCACATGCAATTTTCTCTTTAAGAAAAAAGCAAGAACTTTATTCCTCGTCACTTGTTACTCTTAGGATTGCGTTAGGCCATATGCAAACGGGGCATGTGTGTTATGTGTGTAGGGTAAGTAGAAGCGCTAAAGGAGAGAACCATAAAGTGACAGCCAGGCCTGGAGAGGACATGGCCAGAGATGCCATAAAGGATGCCCACCACAGGATATTTATTACACAGACATTAGGAATTGTGCATGTAGCAATGTGGGTGAATGTTGAAAACAGTGCTTAATGGACAAAGTAAGAATGAGATGCATGAGCTGTCATTTTTACAAGTTAAAAATAGGTGCTCATAAAAATACAATGCACATTTTGTGAGCACTGGCACAAACATAAAGATTCACTTCAAGCACATTACAAAGTTTGCCCATGGACTGAGGGGATGGTAGTGGGCTATAGGGATAAAAGGAAATGAAAACATACATACACATAGGGCTTCTGCTTACATAGTGTCAGTGATGTGCCAGGGACCATGGTAAATGCAACCTCTGTTCCTGAGGTGCAAAACTAACAAATAGAAAGTCCTCCAGTTTTCCTTAAGAAATCTGAAAGCTTCTACTGTTTGGTTTGCATGGTCGTCCCCATAACCTTAGAGTAGCAGCTAAACCACAAGTGGTTAATGGAACAAAAGTACCCTTTGTGGGATGTGAACACAAACACAGCACAAACGCTGCCTAGAAACCGCATGAAAGAAGGGATGCTGTGAGCCGCCCTTCAGGCCTGCTTCTGGAAGCTCACCACCTGGGAGCACCCGCCAAGTGGGCGAATGTCCATCACAGCAGAGAGTATTCCAAATGCGATTCTCTTTTGTTAAAAAACTGCCTGACAAAAGTGGAAGCTATGGCAAACGCATGTAAACCTATAAGAAGAGACTGCGTAAAATATATTGAATGTTATACCCTTTTCTCTCTTTTATGTATTTCTTTCTAGTTTCTTGTGTGTAATTTTTTAAATAAAATACATGTCTACACTACATCACACTTTACACAAACCACATTTCTACACCCTTATCCCAATTATTCTTTCCTAATGTTGCAGTTAACTGCCTTTTTATTTGTTTGTTTTGCTATGTAGACTCTACCACCGTCATTTTTGATGTCTGAGTAATATACCCACATTTAGTAGCCATTCTCCCTCTGCATGACATTTTGACTGCTTTCTGCTTATCCTACTTATAGGATAAGTAATGCAGAGAGGAAGGCTCCCATGTTGCATACAGCTTCTTCATACTTTAAATTAATCCCTTAGGATACTCAGGAAATGGAACTACTGGGTAAAGAAATATACAAAAGCATCTCTGACTCTTGGTACAGATTACTAAATTGCTTCTCAAAAGAATAGTGGCAATTTAAACTTCCACTAGCAATCTGCTCTTGTACCAATGTTGTATTCTATAAATTCTTGTCATTATAGTAGTTAACAGATGTTAATAGTATTTTTGCACTTCTTTGAGTTTTTTTAATTATTTAAATTTAATATATGAAAACATAAAAATTATACATATTAATGACAAGCCTTTTGTGTTTCAGTACATGTATACCTTGTATAATGTTTATATCAGCTTAAACTTACCTTCTCAACGTTCATCCATTTTTTCATGATGAAAACTTTTAAAATCCTTCTAGGTTTTGGAATATACAGTACATGATTGTTATCTGTAGTCACCCTGCTGTGTTAGCACACCAGAGCTTCTTACTCCTATCTGTCACTTACTACCCACTGATCCCCTTTCCCCATCCCTGTACATCCCCCCACTCTCCCCAGCCTCTGGCAGCCTCCATTCTACTCTCAACTTCCATGAGATCAACTTCATTAGACTTCTGCATATAAGCGAGATTATTTTTGCATTTCTGTTATTAATAATGAAGTGGAAAAAATTTTCCACATTTGTTAGAGATTAGTATTTCTGTTCAGATTACTATTGGGGGGTGGTCTTGGATTTTTCTTTGCAATTTATATGCAGGCTTTATCCAGTATTGATATTTTGTCTTCATCATAATTGCTACAACTTTTTTTCTTTAAGAATTTTTGAAAATTTACATTGAGTTTTTCTTTATATTGAAACTGATGCCAATTCATTGGAGTCTGTATTTTGTTAGCTAAATAAAAATCAAGATACCCTTTAGCTACATTCAAGAAAGAAATTTTACAGTATGGCATAATGAAAAATGCATCAAAATTAGGAGTTCTGTAGGTAGGCACAGCCCAGGTCTACTCCCTGCTGCTATGGTGTCCTAGTTGAGCGGATCACTCCAGTACTCTGAGCCTTGCTGTCTGCATTTGTACCATAGGAGTTAAGATAATCCACATCCAGGTGTGAGACTGGGACCATAAACAGACACTGACATGGAGGGTTCCCAGTAACCTGGAGCCTGCTTGCCTTCTGGATCCTGGGGCTGAGCAGGGTGGCTTAGGGGCTAAATAGGAGAAGCAGACAGCAGCACTCACTCCTCCTGCCTGTGGCCTGCCTAACGCTGCCCTGAGGCTGACCATTTCCTTCCAGGCAGGAGGCCCAGGGACAGGCAGTGACTGTGCCTCCTGCCAGTAGCTCCGAACAGTGGAGTTGTTATTCAGGCCTATCTGGAAACCAGCTTCCTGTTTTTCCTGGTGTGGTGGTGTTCTTTTAATCAGCAGCAGGAGGGAGAGAAACAGTCCTACATGGGCAGCCTCCGTTCCTAATCCTCCCACTGCGAGAGAGAAAGTCTGGTCCTTTCTACCAGGGACTCTGCAGTCAAGGGGCTCTGTGACCTTGAGCAGGGCCATGACGCCAGGTCCCACACTTGGGGAGGGAGTGAAGGGACAGTACCTCACCATTACTTGCGATTCAAAATTAGTAGTGCCCATGAACTAACACTACTGGCATTTAAACAAAATGCTGATTAAACATTAAACTTTTATTTCCCACAAAGTTAATGTATCAGTCATTCCTATTCTCTTCATGTTCTTGAAAGAGTGGTTAATATGGGGCACAGGCTGTCTGGGTTCACATCTCACCCCCAACACTTATTAGCTAAGTGACTTTGACCAAGTGACTTAAACACTTTACGCTTTAGTTTTCTCATCTGTAAAATGGGGAGAACCATAATAACTACCTCACAGGGTTATTGTGAGGATTAAACAAAGTAAGGCGAGTAAAGTATTAAGAGAATTTTAAGCCCCATAGTAACCAACCACACAATGGTTAGCATGTACTACAAAGATTTTACTTGATAAACTTGAGTTGAATCCATGCTTTCAGAGGCTAACCTGTATTCTTTTGGTCAGAGATCTGGAAATTATTTTAAAGGTAATTGGATGAAATTCTCAGCTCATGAGAAGTAGACAATTATTGAAGAATCTGCAAAAGCATGTTTTATGGATTTCTAAAAAGTTAGTTGTAAGCCGGGCACGGTGGCACACACCTGTAATCCCAGCACTTCGGGAGGCTGAGACAGGAGGATTGCGAGTCCAAAGCCAGCCTCAGCAATGGCGAGGCGCTGAGCAACTCAGTGAGACCCAAAACACAAAATAGGGCTGGGGAAGTGGCTCAGTGGTCGAGTACCCCTGAGTTTAATCCTCTTGCCAAAAAAAAAAGTTAGTTGTAAAATATAAAATAAATATTTCTATCTGCTTTAGTTTGTAAAATTCAGGAGGAGAGTTGGCTTACTGCTAAAATAAATGTCCCTTTGTCCTAGGGACGCACACAGAGGCTGACGTACTCCATTCCACAGGGTGGGGCCTGGGGATGAGGGCACAAGGTGTGAGCTCACCACACGTGAATGTGATCCTTGCTCTCTGAGGGAGTGACACATGATGGGTTGCAGCTCTTCTCAAGCTTTGGCTGGTCCCAGAGTTGAGGCTCTTGCCCTGCTGTGGCAAATCAGGCTGTGTGCCTAGTTCATAAACAATCGTGTTTGCAAGATGAAATGGTTGTCCCATATCTTTCAAGGACGCTAGTGGAGATGCAGAGCTTAGAGCGCGCAGGCACTGTCATTGAAATCACTTCATGCCCTCGCTTCCTTCGGAACTCTTTCTCACAGAAGATTGATTGGGTTTGCTGCTGTGCTCAGGAAATCAAAGCAGGGGTGAGCCCTGGATGCAGTTACAGTGGCTGCTGTGTTCACTTCTGCACAGCGCAGTTGGCCAAGGTGACTGAATGGTGCATTAGAGGATAGTATTCTGTAGGTTTTACAGACTGGGGAAGATCATAACATTAAGTAGCAGTTTGCATGTGTTTGGAACTTCAGAACTAAGTTGAAGCTGCAGAGGGATGACTTCCCTTTTGTTACTCTGAGAACAGGGAGAGGATTCAGATCAAGGCCAGCAAGATCTGAGAGGGAAAAACCTTGCCGAAGTAAAGCCACCGTGTTGGGTGAACTTGGAAGACTGAGGGATAAGGGAATGATGGAAGACTCTCCAGAGTACACATTATCTGTTTCTGATCCCACTGAACACCCAACAGGAAGACCTGTAGATTTGTCGGAGAAAAATGTTTGGTTGGCTTTACATTTTAGTGAGTTTCTAAGACAAGTTTCAGATTTCTTACCTGGATGAGGAAGAGTAGCATCAAGAATCGGGAGGGGGGCTTGCATTTTGGCTCAGTGGTAGAGCGCTTGCCTCGCATGTGTGAGACACTGAGTTCGATCCTCAGTACCACATACAAATAAGTGAATAAATAAAGGTCAATGAACTAAAAAAAAAATTAAAAAAAAAAAAAAAAGAATCAGGAGGCGGCCTAATACCTTCGTAGAGGGTGTAACCCTCTCTACAAAGAGAGGGAGGAGCAGGATTCTGATGTGCTTACAAGCCAAAAACTGTACAGGAAAACCTCTTCAGTTAATTATAGTTCAGCATATTCATCTGTGACTTCAAAAGCATCTTGATTTATGGTGTCTTCAGAGTGGGTAGGGAGACCTAACCTCCCTAACCAGCCCCCATCATGGGGTCCAGAAGTGACTCTACTGTCCCAGGGAGTGATGGAGAGCAGTGTGTCTCTCTTGCTGGTAGGGAGAAGGGCAGCTCCTTCCTGCAGTCATCCTTGGCCACCATCTTCATTCCATACAGGTGTTTCTAGACCTAACGCATGAGGCCTAGAATAGGCTTTGTAGCATCAAGCCTCTTATTGTTTTTTTTTTTTTTTTTTAATATTTTTTATACATGGACACAGTGTCTTTATTTGGTTTACTTATTTTTATGTGGTGCTGAGGATCGAACTCAGTGCCTCACACGTGTGAGGCAAGCGCTCTGCCACTGAGCCACAACCTCAGCCCCTCTTATTGGTTTTGAGATCATTTGTAGGCAATTTTGAGTTAAGGAGTCACTGGTTAAGGGACAGGCTCAGCAAACTAACTAGGGCTTAGCACAGCTGCACATGACTAGAAGAGACATGTAGGAAGGGAAGAAAAGGATGTTAGCTGGGGCCAGGTTGTGTGTGCAGTGTGCAGTGTGCAGTGCCAGGGACATGGGAATAATCTCTGTCTTCAGTAATAATGGAGAGTAAAAAATACGTTAGGGATCCAGTTATCATTGGGAAGGAAGTCTAACACTGTGAAACAGGGGAACCTTGACTCTGTCAGTGAGAGCGTGATGAGTTGACAAGTGTCCATTCCACACAATTTTCTTTTTAACATCTGAAAGTTTTAATCCTATCTTCACAGGTTACCTAGACCACTTTTGATTAAGAAAACTGTAGAAAGTTAGTAACTGCCATAAGCAAACGCCGGGCGGTGGCACATGTCAGTTTTCCCCGGAGCCCTGCTTTGCGGGGTGCCTGAATGCACTGGTCAGTCTCTGCTCACACTTGCTGAAATCACATGTGGCTGATTTTAGTCCACAGATCTCTTTTCCTCATATTTCTCTGTAAACTCTTTAGCATTCTTATAGAATTTTTAACAGACCTTAGAGTATTCTTCAGCTAGGTTAGCCCAGGCAGGTGCTCGGGCTGAGAGTCGTGCACCAGGGCTCTGAGGGGCTGGATTACTTGGTAGGTCTTGGTTGCTGGCTTCCGGTTCTCAGCGCTAATTACTGGCAGGCAGACCTTCCCTTTTTTATCGATGTTTGGGTGGTAGATCTTCGTTTTACATGTGATCTTAGGTGGTTCGAATGGGTATTCTGCCGGAAAGTTGATTTTGATTCTGAAGGCCCCCTTATCATACGGAGGGTTATCAGGAACAATAAGCCCTTGTCAAGTCCGTACTTCAGCTTCATCAACCTGGATGTTACGGAAGTTTTTCATTCCACATTTGTGGATCTCTTCAAACTCCTTCATTAGCCTCCTGCTGGCTGCTATCTTGGATCTGGTGCTGCTGCTTTCCCCTCCATTCCCCAAATATGTATTGAGCATCAACCCCACATTAGTCACTCTGCGATAAATCCTGACAAGTCTAGTTTGTTATTCCCATTATCCTGTCTTCCTTCATCATCGTAGCCCCATGATTAGCTCCAGTAGGTTGTCCATAATGGCTTCCGGGTATTAAATAATTACTATGTGCCTGATACTGTCCTAAGTGCCTTATAAGCATTATTCCATTTATCTTCACAATAACTTTCTTCTTACAGATAGGGAAACTGAGGCTTAGAGAGTTCATACAGTTTGGTTAAAAATTTGCTAAGTGCAAAAATGAAAAATAGTATTTTAAAACCTAGGGCTACCTGATTCATCTCTACCTCATGATCCTTCCAAGTAAGTAACCAAGGCAAGACTCAGCAGATGTGCTCTCTAGACTCAGGCTACCTGGAATATTTTGGACTAAGATCTGTTTGTGGCAGGACGCAGGGCCATAATTCCTGATTTTCTTTTTTTTTCCTGGAAAATAGGGAACATTGCTTGGTTTTCTTGAAGACTGTCTTGCTTTGAGGTGACAGTGAGAAATGGGGAGACCTGGCAATCTGGAAATGTTTATTAATCTTTTAAATTCTGATTTCAAATAAGAATTCTGGTAAGGCAGTCCAAGTGCCTCATGGTAGAGATGAAGAAACCAAGGTCCAGAGGAGGGAAGAAGCTTGCTCCAGATATCACAGAGAGTTGAGGTGTTGCTCCCGAAATCCAGCAGCAAACCTCATTGTACCTTAGTCGGTTTCTGGGCTTTCTCTTTGTTCTGTTGCTCTGTATGTCAGTTCTTTTGCCAAAACAATATTGTAATTACTGTGGCTCTGTGGTAGGTTTTATTAGACACTGGAATATGTGTGTTAGTGGTCCTTTGCATTTATATCCACATACATTTTTAAATCAGCTTGTGCCCCAGTTTCCAGAAAATGAACAAACAAAAACTGTTATGGTTTTCGTTGGGATTATGTAGAAACTGTAGACCAGTTTGGGGGGAGAATTGACTTCTTTGTAATATTAAATCTTCAAATTCATGAATATAGTATGCCCCTTTATTTGTTCATAGACCTTTAAAACTTCTCCAAATAACATTTGAAATTGTTCTGTGTAAGAGGTAGTGCATATCTTTTGCTTCCATTCTACGTATTTTATGTTTTGATGTTCATGTGCATTACAATTTTAAAATGTTTTTCTTTTCTAAATGTTTATGATATTTTCAAACTACCCTCATTGCTTCCAATTAATTGTTGATTCTAGAAATTTATTTGAAGATTCTTTCAGATCTTCAATGTGCAATATGAAAATATCTATGGATGCAGGGTTCCCTCGACTCTTTTATACCTCTTTGTCTTCAGCATGCTGTTGAATGCAGGCAAGGCAGACTTCCTTGTCTTGCCCTTGATCTCAGCAGGAAGCCTTCACTCTTTCACCAAATGTGATGATTGTAGTAGTTATTTATAAATACCATTTATCAGATTCGGGAAGCTCCTATCTAGTCCTACTTTGCAAGAAGTTATAAATGGATATTGAATTTCATCAAATATTTTCCCTGAATCTATGAATATGATCATTTGATTCCCCTCTCCCTTATTCTGTTAATATAATGACCTCCATTCCTGCAACAAAACCAATTTGTTAATGATATGTTATCATTTTTATATATTTCTGGTTTCAGGTTCCTAATATGTAGGATTTTGCTCATGAAAAGGATTTTTTATTATAATTTTACTTTTGTGTAATGTCCTTGCCATGTTTTTAGGTCATAGCCTTAGGTCAGAAAATGAGTTGGAAAGTACCTTTTATTTTGTTTTCTGGAAGAGTTTGTATAAAATTTGTTATTTCTTTCTAAAGAGTTTATCATTGATACTATTTGCTCTTTAAATGTTTAGATATTTTGTATTTTGGTGATATTTCAGCACCTTCTGATTTTTAGTATTTTCATTAAGAAATCAATTGTCAATCTTATTTTTAATCCTTTAATAATAATCTGAACCCCACATATATACCCTTCTTTTAAGATTTTCTCTTCATCTTTGTTTCTAAGCAGTTTGCTATGATGTGCCTAGATTTATTTCTTTTTATCCTGTATGGGTTCATTCACTTAAGATCTTGAATCTGTGCTTGGTGGTGTTATTCAGTTTTTAAAAATTCTTGGCTGCTATTTCTTCTGCCAAGTTGTCTCTTCTCTCCTTTGACTGTAATTGCATATCTGTTAGTCCTCACCGCATCCCCTGTATCTTTTACCTTCTCATCTTTATTTTCTGTCCTTCTGTCTTTCTGAGTTTCAAACCATGTATTTTCTTTAGTTCTATCATTTAGTTCGCTAATTAGCTCTTGTAAGTTGTATTAAAACTGCTATTAAGCCTATCAAATTCTTAATTTTAGTTTTTTAAGCTCTAGAATTGTTATATGCTCTTTTGTTCTGTTCTAACTCTAGTTGCCTGAAAAACTTAGAAACTTCTTAATTTTATTTTTTACCTCTTCAAATTCTTTCTTTTCCTTAATTCAGCATCTGATCACATTTATTTGTGGCCCTCATGAACTGTTTCTATTGCCTATTGCTTTACTTGGAATATATTTGTATTGTCTTATATCCTCATATATTTAGTATTTGTTGATTAAGTGCCAGATATCATAGATGATAATTTATAGACATAACCTGAGGCCTTGGACATGGTTATCTTCCTTTAGGGAGAATTTATACTTTCTTTTGGCAGGCACCTGGGGCACCAGTAAACTGGTATGGCTATAATCTAGCCTTTCAATCTAGGGATTGAGAGGGCTTCTGTACCTGTGAGAACCAGTCTGCTTAGGATATAGTCTCTTGGGAATGGGACTCCAGTTTTAGCCTGCCTGACTTCACAAGTTGTTTGAAATGCCGCTCAGCTTCTTAGACTCAGCCATTCCTTCCAGAAGTGTCAGGCATTCCCGTGGGAACAGCCATCTCCCAATACCAGACTCAAATATCTGGATTTCGGTCTTCTCCTGAATCTTGGCCCCATTATTCCTTACTACCTGCTAAATCCTCATAACTTCAAGCAGAGTTTTAAAAATTTTTTTCCAGCTGTTCTCCTTCCTAATAGGAGGAGGAGTCTGAATTACCTCGGCTAACATTTTCTCAGTGGGTTTTAAATATGGTACTTCTTATTCACATGCTACTTGTGGATTGAACTGTGTCCTCCAAGAGGATATGTAGAAGTCCTAACTTCCAGCTCTTCAAAAAAGGTGACCTTATCCGAAAGGTTTGTTTTAGATATAAGTGGTTACAGTAGGGTCTTTTGGTAGTAGGGTGGGCCCTTAATCCCAGGTGACGTTTTAATCATTACAAAAAGAAGAGAAGAGACACAGAGACAGAGACGCACAAGGGAGAAAATGGCCGTGTGGTGATGGAAGTAGAAATTAGAGTGATATGCCTGCAAGTCAAAGAATGGCATGGATTGCAGACCAATACCAGAGGTGAGGAGAGGCAAGGAAGAGGCCTGGCCCTACCAACAGCTTGATTGCAGACTTATGTCCTTTACAACTGTCAGATGGTAAATTTAAGCCACCCATTTTGTGGTTCTTTGCTATAGCAGACCTAGGAAACTAATACAGTTCTTCTTAGTGTACAAAGTACTTTCCCATAGACCACTTTGTTTGTTCTGCATAAATATTCTTGCAGGGAGGTAAGAGGGCAGGGGTTGCTGGGTAGGATCAGAATTGGAGAAATAGCCAGGTATGGTGGTACATGGCCTGTAATCTTAGTAATTTAGGGAGCTAAGCCCGGGCAACTTGGTGAGACCCTGTCTCAAAATAAAAAATAAAAAGGGTGAGAATATAGTTGTAGAGCACCCTTAGATTCACTCCCCAGTACCAAAAAAAGAGAGAGAAAAGCAGAGGCTCAAAGAAGAAGCTTTAATACTCTGGGTGCCATGAGTGCTGGCAAAGTCTGGATAGCACCTGGGTGTCTTGCTTCTTTCTGTTCCCCTGAGACACCATAATACTTTAGCTTTTAAGTTAGAACTTAGCAGGGTCTGAAAAGACCTTCTAAATATAAAGTGAATTTTCCTTTGGTTTATATACAAATGAAAAGTAAGAAAGTATTTGTATATCCTGTTTAATATTTATGGCACATCTTTTGCCCTAAAGTGTTAGAGACACTTTCATTGTAATTATTTGGAAAATTATCTGCTGATATGATGTTCTACATTGTAGCCCAATATAGATGAATAAATTTAGACCTTATGAAGTTGATGTCATCTAAATTGAAAATGTAGCCTTACCAGCAAATGCCAGACCACAATGTACTGATATAGTTTTACTATTAAATGTTTCCATTTAGTACACAGTGTCACTCAGTCATCAAATTTTTATTTAGAACTTACAGAGGGGTATAAAGGCAGTTTCTACCCTTAGCCAGAGACAAACTGTAAGCAATGAAGCCTTCATTCTTTAATTCATTCAACCTTAATTTAAGCATCCAGGCACTAGGGATATGGTGTTGAATAATACATGAATGAGTAAAGCATAAAATTCATTGCTATTGTGTTTGACAGCAGATATTCAAGAAAAGAGCTGGATGAGCCAAGGGCCCAAGGGCATAGTAGGAACTAGGGAAGAGAAGCATGGGGTGGGGTTTTCAGGGACAAATTTCCAAGTTTCATAGCACTAGTTCTTAGAAGGGAAGAACAGGTGGGGGATCAAGGGAGGCCTGGGGGTGCTAATTGAGGAAAGAAGGGGAGCAGATGTAGAGTCAGAGAGGAACCCAGAAGTGTACAGCAGAGTGCTTCAGGGGGAACAGATGCTAATGTACTCAGTTACATGAATTCTTGCTCATTGAATAAAGAAACACACTTAAGTACCTGGTCCAAGTTACAGTCTTCTCTCTGCCTCTGACCAGCTCTGATAGTGGGCAACTCACTTCATTTCTCTGTGCTGTTATTAAGGAACTCAAAACTCTACCTGGCATCAGGAAATGGCTCAAAGCATAATTTGTTGGCACTCCTTCTACCCTGGTCCAGCCTGCCCCCGTTGCCGTCAGTCAAGGCCTTTGCCAGCTTCGTAAGACACTCCATCTGGTCCAGATAGCTGGGGTCCTTATGGCCTCATGTGAGCTATTTCCAAGTTTTCTTGCATTTAGTGTATTTCCTGGAGCCTACAAACGTTATCTGTCTTTAGTATTGTCATCTGGACTGACATTATTAGAGACTCTCCCCTTTCATTCTATCCTTCCAGTCAATTCTCTTAATGGTTCTCTTGACACTGCCTTACATTGCCTTACAGTGACTCTAAGTGATTGTATTCTTTACTTGTGGTACAGTTTTTGTTTTTTGAAGTACCGGGGATTAAACCCAGGGCCTGGCTCATGCTCCGCCAGTGTTTTGCCGCTGAGCCCAGCTCCTTTATTTATTTTAATTGATTTTAAGATGGGGTCTCCCTAAGTTGCTCAGGTTGTCCTTGAACTTGTGATCTCCCTGTCTCAGCCTCCTTAGTACTGGGTAGTATTACAGGAATGTACCCCACCCTGTGGGGTTTGTTTGCATTTAATATATGCTTAAATAAAGGACAGTAGTTGGAGCTTGGAAACATCAATTCATTCACCATAAACATTAAGAACTGTCTGTGATCTGGGTTCTCTGTTAGTAGTTAGGTCATCAGTGAAGGGAACACCACTCCCTGCCCCAAGGGAGTTCCCACTTTACCCAGGGAGTTGGGCCCCATAGGATGATAAGAATAGAACACTAAGGCACATTCTGGGGAGTAGCAGAGGCTTTCAACTATACTAGAATTTGCGGCAATGGGAATTATTTATCATTAAAAAGATTATATGTACAGTTTGAAAAATTCATTCCTATAGCAGACACTTTGCTACGGATTCCCTTGGGAAATGGCCTTTAGGGATCTTGTGAGCAGAGGAGCCTGGATTCCCAGAGGCTGCTCTGAGATGGGAGTCCTTACTTCTGGACTTACAGAACAGTTTCCCCAACATAGAATTGAAGCTTTCTCTTCTCTGGGAAAACAGTATTAGAATTTTGCCTCAAGCTGATAATTAACATGACATGACAGGATAGATTCTCTGAATATATTTTCACCTCCATCTTTATTTAAAATTCAAGTGTGAGTTAGAAACCGGAATAGGAACTAGGTGGGGCAGGTGTTGAGAGCCATTCCCAGGACAGATTATTTAAGGAGACTATATATTTCTAATCCAAAGCTAGGTTCTGGAGAAGTCAAGGAATTGGTGGGAGGCAGTGGTTCCAAGAGCTGGAGAATTGATTAGCAGGTCAGAGCCTGCAGCTGAAAGAAGGATCAACAGGGGTGGAATGGGAAAGGGGGCTAGGACTCCCCTTCTTCAAGAGAATGGTGTCTGTTTCTGGGGACCTCTCTTGGGTTCCAAGAACAGTGCTTGGCAGGGCCCTGGGGGAGACAGAGAAGGAAGTTTGGTTTGCATGCATGAACCAGATGCCCACAGCTCAGTGGGCAAGGGGAGCTAGATGGAGCAGTCAGGGGTCCAGAAAGTTAATTTAAGAGGATAGGAAGTTTCGGAAGCCCTGGGGGTCTTCTCTCTCTTGCTGGGGACTTATATTTCCTCTGGCTACTGGAAAAGACCACCAAAAACTCAGTGGCTTAGAAAAGCACAAATTTATCTTGCAGTTCTAGAGGTTCAAAGTCAAAAGCAGTCTCACTGAGTTAAAACTGAGGTATGGGCAGGACTGGCTTTTTCTGGAGGCTCCAGGAAGAATCCATTTTCTTACCTTTTTCTCTGGTCTGGTGGCTGCCTCCATTCTTTGGCCACCAGCCTTTCTCCCATCACTTTACCCTTTTACTTCCAGCTCACATCTCCTACTTCCCTTTTTGACCTTGGTTTCCTTTTTTTTTTTTTTTTTTTTAATTTTTTTTTAGTTGTAAATGGACACAATATCTTTATTTATTTTTATGTGGTGCTAAGGATCGAACCCAGTGCTTCACATGCGCAAGGCGAGCACGCTACCACTGAGCCACAACCCCAGACCCCTTGGTTCCCTTTTATAAGAACCCTTGGGATTACAGTTAGGGCCCACTTGGATAATCCAGAATAATCTCCCCATCTCAGAGTCCTTAACCAAATCTCCAAGTTCTATTTGCCATAGACAGCAACACTCACAGGTTCTGGGGATTAGGATGTGGCTGTCCTTTGGAAGAAGTGTTACTTAGCCTACGATCTGACAGAGGGGATTGTTCTCCTGAAACTGTTCAAAGGAAAAATTTGCAGATGAAAGAAAGATTCATAATGTCTGTCTGTCTGAGCTCTTTGAGGCCATGCTAGGGGTATGCTGTCTTAGGGACTAAGCTGGCCTCTTGCTGGTCTCCAGACCTTCCTTCCAGCAGATGGACTGTTCTGTGGTGTGTACCAGGTCTTGGTGAGGCTGAGCACTGTGAGTGCAGCTCTGTCCACAGCTGGCTTGCCTGGGGCGGGGATTAGTGGTTGGAGCTGCTACAGCTGCTTAAAAAGAAACTGTTCTCCTCCTTTTAATTGGCAGCTTGGGTTGTTCTATAGGTTTGCCTCTGCTGCAACCAACCGTATTTCCCCAGGCTATGCAACATCTGCCCTGATGGTTTCATACCAGGAGGGGCTTCTCAGAGACTCTTGCCAGGTGCCCTGCAGGAAGTGTGTGGGAACCCCTTGCTCTTTCCCACCTGGGCTATGGATGGAAACATCCTAAAGAGTAGAATTTTCAAAAAGTGACTTTCTGTTAGGGAAGAAGAGCATCTGGTTTAAGATGATACGTGCACTTTGACCCTTTTACTGCAGAACTTTCAGCAACTCTAGGGGATTTTAGGTGGGTACATTCCACTGGCTTGTATGGAATGAGGCAAACAAATGGTTTAGTGAACTTAGTGTTCACTTTAAGTAAACTTAATTCACTTAAGTGTAAGCTGATCTAATAATACAGTTCTTCCCTGCCTCCAAACCACCTGTGGGACCTACTTCCCTTGGTGCTTCCTCTGTGCTAGGCATGGATTTGAACTGTTGGCTCCAGGGCTTGTGTGAGCCTCAGCAAGCCAGTGCCTTTGGGACAGCATGGGGCAGGGGCAGCCAGGAGAGAAAGAACAGCAGCCATCCTCCTCTACCCGTGCTTATTACAGCTGTCCTACGACCTTGTTACCCATTGTCTTACCATTTTCTTCCATCTTCTGGAGGTGGGCAGCCCAGGGCCTTTTCCCCACCAGGTAACAGGTTAGCTTCTGACTGGCTCAGTGACTTGCCTAAGGAAAAGGATGTTGGAGAGTACATACTGTCCAGTTTTTGTCCCTGCTCCCATCTGAGGAGGGGCTCCTCTAGCTGGGCTTGGTGAGCTTCAGACCATAGGGCCTAGTGCCTGTACTACCAGACTTGTTCAGCCTACATCATGGTTAACATCCCCAAGTGAGAGGCTACTGTAGGTCCTTGGATGTCTTTCAGTCTCCTCCCACTATTTTGGGAGTTCCCTGAAGACAGGAACATCTCCTTACTTCACTGTTTTTAATCTCTCAGTGCCTAGGTTGGCAACTGGCACATAGTAGGTGTGAGAAACCCCCGCCCCATTACCCTTCTTATACATATTCGGTGTAAGTAGCTTCTGTGCTGATTTGACCCATGGTGACTTTTTGAGGTCTATGAGCCCTCACCCCTATAGTAAGGGGCAGACCTCCTATAGGGAAGTGGTTGTTACCACTGCTGGTCATCCTGGGACAAGGAAACAGGCTGTTTGCTTTTTCTGGGTCCTGTTGTCTTGGCCCTTGCCTCCATAGAGTCACATGTGCTTGAGGACTTTGTCCCAGTTCATGGGAATGAAGGCTTCTGCTGTGGGGAGGAGACACAGTTGGGGTACTCATGTCTAGCAGCCCCCATAAATTACTCTCAGAGTTTGACTCTTGGATGCTGTCCTTCACCTGAAAGCTTATAGTACTATGGAGCCTGCAGGGCCTGTCCCCAGAACTGGCCTGAATAGTCTGGGAAATGGTGCCCTGAGCCTGTGGAAGCAGAGACAACAGTGATATGCCTGTAATCCCAACAGTTTGGGAGGCTGAGACAGGAGAATCATGAGTTCAAAGCCAGCCTCAGCAATGGCGAGGTGCTAAGCAACTCAGTGAGACCCTGTCTCTAAATAAATCACAAAATAGGGCTGGGGATGTGGCTCAGTAGTTGAGTACCCCTGAGTTTAATCACCAGTATTTTAAAAAAAAAAAAAAAAAAAAAAAGATTCCTAAAGGGAAGGTGAATGGCCAGGACCTCCACCTGCTTCACCTCATGGGGAGAATCTCTGTCCTCTGTCCATTGTGGGAAGATGAGAGTGTTATTTTATTAAAGGAGCTAGCGAGGTTTTCTTGCAACAGGTGCCAGATAAGTCTTTACTGAAGAGATTGCCATTCTTTCTCCTTGCAAATATGGTTCTATTGAGTTGTGGGTTAATCAGCCCCTCTGGGCCAGCATGGCACCTCATTACTCTTTATCACATGGTATTTATGGGAAATAGCATTCCAGGTTGCAAACAAGTGGTTGGCAAGCAAGGCTTGTGAACACAGCCTGCTCAGCCTGCAGTGCTAAGTATGTTTCTCTATGAGAGCTACCTTCACGGCTTCAGCCTGATTCCGCCTGGGCTCACAGGCTTGGCGGGGATAGTAAGGCCTGTGGATGTTTGACTGACCAGGGCAGCATCGCCTCCATGTACAGTAAAGGGTGAGGTCACCAAGCATCCTTTCCCACCCTGTACTGTTACATGACAGCAGACTGGTCCAAACCATGTAAAGCCACCAAAGGTTTGAAAGCAGGAAAGGGAGCTGACCACATCTGCTTTTCAGAACACATCACTTTGGAAGAGTGGGGGAGACCTGTAATCAGACTGTTGAAAAGATCCCAGGGAGGGAGGGACTGCAGTGTGGGCCAGGACACCACAGAGCAGACTGGGAGCAGAGCCTGGACCTGGCGGCTGGGGATGCAGGAGGAAAAGCTGAGGTGGCATCCACACTCAGTGTTCTTGGAGTGACATTGATGCTGTCAGCTGGAGAGAGGAATCTTGAGCTCTTCTTTTGGAAAACCCTGAAAATGCTTTGAAGACTTCCAGAGAACTGCCATCCCAACTGATAGTTCAAGTGTGTTCTTAAAATATCTGATCTCCTTGGCAGAGTGGGGCTCTGTGTAGGAAGAATCACGTGGTACTTATTCCATGTTCAGTCCCAACGTGTGGTATCTATTTTGAAATATGTGGTTTATGCAATTTTATCTAAGAGGTTTCTTGGGGTCATTTGTTAATATATTTTTCCATTTATGAAAGTATTATTTCCTAGAAAACTCCTGCTTAAAGAACAAATGACTTTATAACATTGCTTAGAAAGTCATACTCTTATGGGAATCCAAATTATACAGATTAAAAACTACAGGCTGTCAGTGATTTTTTAATGCACATATTTCCATCCGAATTATTACCCTGTTAGGTAGTTGATATAAGCCTTCTAAGTATTCCTTAGAATACTTTGTCTGTTTTTTAAAATAAAACAATGCACTTGTAAACCAATGCAGTAAATATCCAAATAATATTAAATCGCTCCTTTAGGCTGTCAGAAAACTATGATAGCAGGAGGGAAAGGACACAAAGATACAATGCGATGACATTTTCAAAATTAACATCTTTGAAAACATCTATGCATATTCAGGAGAGGTGATACCTATTTGAATCAGAATAAACTCTTCTCTTGTTAAAACCTAACGGGGAAGAGTTTCTGTGTTTCCACACTGGGAACACAGACAACAGGCCTCTTGTCCTAGAGCAGTCAAACTATTTCAAGGTGGGATTCCCCCCACCCCCATGCTGGAGATTGAACCCAGGGCCTGGTGCATGCTAGGCAAGCAATTTACCACTGAGCTACATCCTTCATCCCCAAAGTGGGATTTTCTTTGTCTTAAAATTCTTGGATTAAGAATTCAGAATTCATTATATTCTTAGTAAGGCTGTTTCCATAATTTGGCCTAGAGAGAAAAGAGTACTGTGTGTCCTGTTTATATGATGAAAATAAATGTCTCTAGGCCTGCCATTTGCTCTTTTGTCCATTTTGGTTACTGTCCCATGATTGGAAGACTTGTTTATCCCATGTAAAAAAGGAAATCGAGAGGTTTGTGGAGTCCAGAGATGGTTGATATTTGAGAGCCTGGAAAACAGTAATTGCCAGCTTTCCCAATGAGGATGTACAAGAGGAGACCCTAAGAAATAATCCTGGTGGGCAACACATGAAATACCCTGCAGCTCATGTTTATCTTCCTGCTTCTACAACTGGAAAATAATGACAAAAGTAAATATTTGGGGCCAGATTTATTTTGGTCAGACAAGTTCCAGTCTGGTTTCTAAAATTAGAAATTCTGCGGGATGCACGTGGCTAGGGGCATCCTGCTGGAGAACTTTGTCTCAGAAATGTGCAGCTCTCTTCCTTGTTGCTGTTGCTTGGAAATGTGCATCCGAACCTCCTGTGTGTGTGCTCATCTGTGCAGACCTGCTGCTGCTGCCTGGGTAATTTTGGTAGGCTTCCACTGCCTGCCCTCAGCAGATGACGAGGACCTGAGCCCACCGTCTGCCTTTCAGACACTGCCAGACAGGTCTTCCAAGAGACAGCTCTCATCCCGTCCCTGTTCCTCCTCAAAGCATCCACTGACCACCTCCCGCTATTGCCACCTTCACACCAAGGGTCCTCCCTGCTGTGGTCTCCCTGGGTGGTACATCCTCTACCACTAGTCAAATTGGCGTCCTCATTGCCTCCTAAACACACCATAACTTTCCATTTTTCCCATGTAACGTCTCTCCCTATCCCCGCTGACAATCCTTTCAGGCTCAGCTTTAGTCCCATCTCCCTGGGGAGACTGTTCAGCCCAAGGGAAATCTTGTTTGTCCAGTCTGAATGTTTGCACCATCCATCTGCTGGTTTCCCTCAATGCCCAGCACAAGCAGGGCACCCAGGAGACCTTTCCCTGAAAGCATCAGGTTCTTGTCCTCATGCTCTCCCAGCACTGGTTCCTGGACTCGGCCTTTTCCTCCACTCAGATCACACAGCCCTCTGCAGAACGTGGCAATGACAAGCTGCTCGCCTCCATCTGCCACTGGGGTTCGTTGGAGAAAGTGGGGCCTGCATGCATAGGGCCTGGCCTTCACCTGCCTTCCCAGGTGGAGTAGGAACAAGCAGGGCTGCCTCTACAGGCGTGCCACGTGTGCCCCACACAGTGTCCCACCCTTGCTTTAATACTCCACTGGTACTGTCCTGAAATTCTCCCTACCTTTTGAACAAGGGGCCCTACATTTTCATTCGTGCTGAATCACACAAATGATATGCTCAGTCCTGGGAACAGAGAAGATGCTGACAGGTGAGGTGAGAAATGTCACAGAAGGGATGCTGAGCGAAGTACGTGTGGAGACCAGTGGAGCGTGAGCAGCAGCCTGGGAGAAGATGTGGTGGGGAGGGCATGCACCCATTGTGAAGCACATTTCTTGCAAGGGGGTAGGGGTCTTTTCTACCAAAAGCCGGGAAGGAGTATTCCTCAGGGGTGGTGACTGCACAGGACCTGAGTTTGGCCCTAATCAGCCACGCCTGCCATCTTACGGCAGTATTCCCGCAACAACCTTGTGTCACTTGGAGGAAAAGCCAAGTCCTTACAGTGGCCTGAAAGTCCTATCTGACCTGTTCCTTTGACACCATCCTCTTCTGCTATCTCTACCTCGATTATTCTGCTGCAGCTATACCAGCCCCTCACTGGTCTTGAACACTGCAAGAAAGCCCCACACAGGGCATATGCATTGGCTTCCTCTCAGCCTGGGTCACCCTTCCCCAGACAACCCACCCTCTCCTTCTTCCGGCCTTTCCTGAGACGTCACTTGTCAGTGTGGTCTTCCCTGAACACCCTATTTAAAACAACACACACACACACATGCTAGAACCTCTTCCCTGCTATCCTTTGATCCAAGATACTTAGCACCACATAACATACTCTGTATTTTATGTTTTTATTTATCATCTCTCTTCAGTGGAATGTGAGCTTGGTGAGGACAGGGATGTTTGTACATTCCTTCAGTGCTCTGTTCCCCAGTACTGAGAACATTCCCTGACACACAGTAAACTCTACATAAACAAGCATTGGAAGACTTATCTGCTCTGTGGGACGGACAGTCCTGCTACTTGAGGTGACCAGAAGAGGCACAGTGGTAGCTGGGGAGGAGTCTGTGAGACCATAGGAAAGCCACAGAGGAGATGGCAGGCTGGCTGACAAGGGGAAATTGAAAGGCACCCCACAAGTGGAGGCTGAAACTAGGAGAGCCCAAATGAGCAGAGCAGCTGAGTGAGTTCAAGACCTTGACCAAAGCCAAGCCAGGGAACCCAAGTAGCAGCTCTTATGAATAAGGTCATAGGGTTCCAGGCCTCACAAGGACCACTGTGAGTTTTTTCACTCCTGCCCCCACCATGGACCCCATGGTAGTGCTATCAAACAAACTGTCAATTACAGAATGAATTTTATTTTTGGCCTAGGTGATGTCAGTCTTTGAGGAGGATTTATTGAGGATTCTTGAGACATTATTTGAGGCATCTATTCCCTTTTTTCAGTTTCCGACGAATTTGGGGCCAGATAGAACATAGCTAATGGCTGCATTTCCTCATGGGGCAACACGGAAGTAGAGTGCCCAGTTTCTTAGTATACAGTTGGTTCCTGTTAGGTTCTGTGTCATTCATTGTAACGTCTCCTCTTTCCTGATTTTATTTGTTATAAGTCTTCTCTCTCCCTCTCTCTCACTCACTCTTGCCCTTTCTTTCTGTCTCTCTTTTTAGTTTAGATATTTTCAGTTTCGGTGATCTTCTCAAAAAAAACCCAGTTTTGTTGATTTTTTTCTATCGTTTTATTTAATTTGTTCCTACTATAATGTTTATTTTGATGCCGAGTGTTGAACCCACTACCTCACACATGCTGAGCATGCCTCTACCACTAAGCTCCATCCCCAGCTTCCTAAGGCTTTATTATTTCCTTCCTTCTGCTAACTTTGGGCTTAGTTTGTCCTTTTTCTAGTTCCTTGAAATGTAGTTAGTTTATTTGAGATCTTCTAGCTTATGGCTATAAACTTCCCTCTTTGTACTGCTTTTGCTGCATCTCATAACTTTTGGTATGCTGTGGCTTTGTGTTACTCTTCTAAGATATTTTACAATTCTTTTGATTTTTTTCTTTGACTCATTTGCTGTTTAAGAATGTGTTATTAATTTCCACGTATTTATGAATTTTTCACGATTGGGTTTTGTTTTTGCTGTAGATTACTAGTTTCATTGCATCATGGCCAGAGAAGATACTTGGTGTGATTCATTCTTAAATTCTTTAAGGCTTATTTTGTGGCAACACGTGCTCTGTCTGGAGAATGTTTTGCATGCTTCCAGTAACAACGTGTCTTCTGTATTGGCTAGAATGTCCTGTGTGTGTCTGTAGGTCCTTTGGTCTGCAGTATTGTTCATGTCCTGTTTCCTTATTTATGTTCTATCTGAATGTTCTTTCTATTATTGAAAGTGGGGTTTTGAAATCTATTATTGTGTTGCTGCTTCTCCTTTCAGTTCTGTATTTGCGTCCTCTGTTGTTAAGTGCAAATATAATGGTTATAACTTCCCAGTGAGCTGGTCCTTTCATCATCATATAATGTCCTTTGTCTGTTGTGGCAGCTCTTGATGTCAAGTCTGTGTTGCCACCCCTGCTCTGGTTTGGCACTGTTTGCATGGAATACCTTTTCTCATTCTTTTGCTTTCAGCCTATGTGTGCCCGTCTGTCTAAAGCAAGTCTCTTGTGGATGATATATAATTGGATCTTGTTTTTTTTTTTTCCTCTCCATTCAGCCACTCAGTGTGCTTTGACTGAAGAGTTTAATCCATTTATGCTTAATGTAATTATTGGTAGAAAAAGACTTACTGTTGCCATGTTGTTGATCGTTTTTTATCTATCTTACAGCTCTTTTATTCCTGTTGCCTCTTTTTCCGTCTTGTGTTTCATTGACTTTTTTGTGTGTGTGTGATGTCATGACTTAATTTCTCTCATTTTCTTTCACTTATCTTCTATCTTTGATTACCATGGGGATTACATAAAACAGTTTACAATAATAATCACCTATTTTAGGTTGATAAACAAGGCCACTCCTTGTCTTTTTAGGCATAATGTACAACAAGTACATTTTTTTAAATTTTTTCATTTTAACCTTCATTTAATTGCTTTAAATAGAACTAATTAGCATTAGTAGATGTGTATTTTATGAGTTTGATGCAGCTATATCCCAGAGGTAGTTTTTAAAGAACTTGATGAAGTACACCTAACATTCATCTGGAAGTGTAAAGGGTCAGAGAAGCCAAGAAATTTTTTGGAAAACAAAGGGGAGGGGGACTAGTGCTATGAAGTATAAAACAATAAAACTACAGTAGCAAAGCTCTGTTTTATTGGCAAACAGAGAATAGAATAGGATAGAAAAGAATAGAATGGAATGCCCAAATCAGTGTGTAAGGGTAATAATAAATAAATAATAAGTACTAGGATTAATCTTTTGGAGGAAAAAAAATGGCAATTTCTGTACCAGAACAAATCCCAAACAGATAAAATATTCACTACAAAAGATATTTACTAAAAGAAAATATGAGTGAATGATATATTAGAGTGGAAAGAAACCATTTTTAAAAGATTGTTAGAGCCAAGCACAGTGGCACATGCCTGTAATCCCAGCACTTAGGGAGGCTGAGACAGGAGAATCGCGAGTTCAAAGCCAGCCTCAGCAACGGCGAGGCGCTAAGCAACTCAGTGAGACCCTTTCTCCACATAAAACACAAAATAGGGCTGGGGATGTGGCTCAGGGGTCGAGTGCCCCTGAGTTCAATCCCTGGTACCAAAAAAAAAAAAAAAAAGATTGTTAGATCTGACTTCCTAAAAACTTAAAGCTTGTGCACATCCATAACCACTCTAAACAACATTAAAGGCCTAGAACAGATACTATTTCCAGTGTACAGTCAAGGGCTTACGTCTCTCGTATGTCACAAGCAAACCCTCACCATCAACAGGAAAAATAGAAAAATAGGCAAAAAGATATGAGCACTGTTCTCAAAAGAAGTCGAAATGACCCAAAAAGCAAAAAGAGATTGTAGAACTTGGGTAGCAGTCAAAGAAGTGTAAATTAAAATCACAGTGATGGGGCTGGGGTTGTGTCTCAGTGACCGAGTGCTTGCCTGGCATGTGTGAGGCACTGGGTTCGATTCTCAGCACTGCATATAAATAAATAAAAAATAAAGGTTCATCAACAACTAAAGGAAAACACCACAGTGAGCCACCAGGTTTACCCTTTCAGGTTTGCAGGGGCTGCCTGGTCTCTGTGTGGACACTAGTGCTCCTGTTGGCACAGCCATGTTGGAGAGCCTCTGGGAGGAGTGTGCATTGGCACTGCCCATCTGGGTGGCACAAGGCATCGAGGGGCTTGACTTTTTTTCCAAAGACTTTGGTCCCAGCCCTTACATTCTAGGAACTTCTTTTAAAGGGATAATCTGACATGCGTGTAAAAATGAAGTGCACTGATGCTCACTGTAGTGTTATTTTTGGCATTTTGAATTTTCACTTGGTATAATGTGTGGCACCTGATGCAGAATTATTATTTTAGCATGGTGCCATACTGTGCTTTTTAGGAGTCATTTCTATAGTTTGTTAATACATGGTGCAAAATTCAAAAGATATGAAAGAGAACAGAGAGAAAAATCATTCCTCATCCCAGTTCTGTCCTCCATTCCCCCAGGTTCTCTCCCACAAGGTATCCAGTTGCTCATAAATCCTTCCAGAGATACTCTTTAAATACATAAGAACACACATGCATGTGCTTTTTATTTATATACTTAATTTTTGGTTTAGAAATTAATGGCAGCATGCTGCATGCATCACTTGCACCTTGCTTTTCTCACTTAACACATATCAGATTGTGCTGCACTATCAGCAATGCAGAGCAAGCATGGGAGCACGGGCCACAGAGGTTTGAACAAACTGCTATTTATTACCCATGTTGTCTTGGGCAAATTTCTTAACTTTTCTGTGCCTTAGTTTCTCCATGTATAAAGTGGGTAAATTAATAGTCCCTACCTAATGGGATTACTGTAAATATTAAATGAGTCACTATGTGCAAAGTATATAAAACAGTACCCGACACATCTTATGTGTTAGCTATTAGTAGTACATGTGAAACTGCAACCTTCTTTTTAACAGCTGTATAATATTCCAGGCTATGAATATATATTCTGCTTTGTCTGATCAGTCCCGTATTGATGTACAACTACATTGTTTTCAGCAAAGTGCAGTGTTGGTGACACATATTTTTGAAGGACACAATGTAAACATCAGTAATTTAATTGTGGCACAATGCATATTCGTACAGTGGAACGATATATAAACTATCAAAATAAGGTTGTAGAAGGGTATCTGATGATAGGTGAAAGTGTTCATATATATTTTATGAAGCAGAAACAAACACTTTTAATAGAATTTACTAGATTTTCTCCATAATATGTGTGATATAGATCCTGCAATCTAGAGGTAGCCTCACTTAACATGTTGATGTATTTTACATAATCTCTCCTTCTAAAAACTGGCACTACTTATTTTACAGGAAGCGGCAGTTAACCATCTTTGCTAAAAGTAGCAGGAGCTATGAGTCGGTTCTGCAGAGGGAAGGCTGGCCATATGTGGGTGGCACAGGTTAAAACCACTTGGAGAAGGAAGGTTTGCTAAGGACAAGAGGGGTTTGAGGGGTGCTGTTTGAGCCAGGCTCTCTTCAGGGATTGCAGGAGCTGGACTTGTTATTAGTCATTTTCATTGTTTGAGTTTCTGCCCCTCTGTTCATTCATTCAGTAAACATCTATTATGATAGGTCTGTGTTGTGCAAGCATAGTTATAGGTCCGGGGACACAGACATGAACAAGATAGGTAAAATCTCTCAGGAGCCCACCTTCCAGAATGTCTGAGGTGCTTCATCTAACACAGACCCCAGACACTGCCCCATGTGTCTCCATAAGGATTGCTCCTCCTATCTGCACAGTACCCTCTCTGTTGGCTATGCACTAATTTAATTAACCATTCCTATACTGTTGGACATTCGGATTGTTTGTGTGAACACTTCATGGTCTTTGACGTTTGACTGCCTGTTTTTCAAATGACTTGTTCTGGTTTAGATCGACCAGAAACGTGTGAATGAATGACTTGTGTCATCAAAGCCTCACTGCCATTGGCTGTGTGTCTTTATCATTTGTGTTCACTAAATGGGTACAAAACTGGGTTTTGTTGTTTAAACAGTCATTTATTTGGTTACTGTTAAATTTTAACCTTTACTTCCTCCAGTGCATTATCTATTTAAATCCTTTTTTCCATTACTTATTTTGACTCTTGGTGTGAAAAACAGACTGTAGTAATGGTTAAGAGCTCTCAGATTCTAGACTCACACAGACATGGTTTGTATCCAGCTCTGCTACTCAGGAGCTCTGTGACCTTGGCCACTGGACCAAGGAATTGCTGAGGCAAGGAAGGGCATTCCCAGCAGAGAGGCTGTCCTAGGAAGCTGTCACTGAGAGCCCAGTGGCCCAGGTGCATGCAGAGCACAGTGGTTCAACCCACTGTGTGGCTGCATGGTAAGGCAGCCCCCTGAGTATTACCAGTTCATTCTAGATTTTCAAATATGTGGCATTTGGAGTGAACATAGGTGGCACAGAACCTCAGATTCCAGGATTCTCCCTGGATATGAGACCCAAACCCAGAAGAGTGCCACACAGACCTCTGCAGGGAGGGTGGCAGGAAAACAGAGTCAGCTGCTCTCACTTGGAAGCCCAGCACTCTGCATGGCTGCAGGAGGATGCACAGAGTCTGTTTTCTCATGGGAAAGTGGGGTGGTCATGTCAGCACTGCACACTGTGGAGACCAGAGATGATTTACATCAAGGGCCTCACACAAACGAGGCACTCAACAGATGTGGGCTGTTAGGAGCCAACAGTAGACAGGGGGAACCCTGGAAGGAGGAGATCAAATTCCTCCTGCTCAGCCTTCCGCAGCCTCACTCCAGCCATGCTCTGCCCTGCTGGAGCCACTCCTGCAAAACTGCAGGGCACATGAGCTTTCAGGGGGTCATTGCTTTCAGAGTGACCCATAGAATTCCTGGGGAAATTTATTGCATGGAAATGAAAGAGGAACTGATTGGATATCTCAAAAGGTGACTCTTAGTAACTAAGACTTTTTTCTAGGCAAAGAGGTTGTTTGGATTCTCAGCAGCCACATCTGCTTTTGAACTCAGTGCGGTCTATGCCCTGGCCTCTCCCTACACCCAACACTCCCCTTTTATTCGAACAGAGGAAAGTTGTGTTTGTTGACCACTCTTTTGGGGTGGGAAAGGAATGTAATGTATGCATAGACTGCCCAGAATTTCCTGTTAGACACCCATTCCAAACCACTGCCCTGGGATGCATTCCAGAGATAGGAGCCCAATTCTAGAAGAGAAGAAATGGTGCATTCATTTAAATGTTGGCCTCTGGGAAGAACGCCCCTTTGCCCCTCTTTTTAAAAAGGTGTTAACTTTTTCCATAATCATATAGTTATGAATTTTGCTGTATGGTCTCTCTAGGGTTGTAATGCACTCTGACATTCCTGCATATGAGAAAATAGCCGTAACTGAGGCAATTTCAGTGTTCAGTTTTATCATCTTAATGGTGCTGATGTCCCCATTGATGCTTTGTACAGGACATGTTTTTGATGTTCTGTTTTTTGATGTTGGATTTACACTTGAACAGTGTAAATCTGCTATAGATTACTTTTTTTAAATATTTTTTTAATTGTAGATGGACACAATGTGTTTATTTTATTGCCTTGTACGTGGTGCTGAGGATCGAACCCAGGGCCTTATACATGCAAGGCAAGCGCTCTACCGCTGAGCTACAATCCCAGCCCTGCTATAGATTACTTTTTAAATTTTGCTCTGGTGACAAGAAAGAAGTGAATTTTGAGGGTAGGTTTTTGGTGCTTTGACAGATTATCAGTAGATTTGTTGCGTTGTTGAAGGAAACCAGTGCTGGGTGGTAGTGAAAACAGCAAAAAAAGGATTTTATTCGAAACTATTGCAATAGAGGAAAAGAGACTTCAGTCTAGAACCTGGCTCAATTCTGAATGTGTAATGGACAAGTGGACATTTATAGCCAAAGAGCAGATTGGAGGTCAATAGATAGAAACTTAGTGGTAGGAAATATCAGGAATAAGGAGCTGTTCTGGCTAAACTGTTAGTGAATCAGGCCAGTTGAAGACCCATCCATACCAGGAGCGGTCACATACAGAGGATGAGGATTCTTGTTAAACTGACCTAGATGGTCTAGAGTCCTAGAATTTGGAAATTTGGACTCTACAAGCTTGTAGACCTGAGAGAAGGTTCTGGAACCTGACTGAAGTTTGTTTAAGCAAAGGATGTTTGTCAGTGTCCTGAAAATCACACTGAGCTGAATCTTTGATGATGTAGCCCCTGTGCTAGGAAGAAGCTCCCTTCACACCATGAAAGTTAAAGGCAAACTTTTGTCTTCTGTAGCAGCTAAGAGGCAGTTTCTTCACTTGGGGAGGAATTTGAATGATTAGAGATGGATTTACAATGAGGAGAAAACACTCCACCTGTGTTCCAGACAGTCTGATCTTCGCCCTGAGTTACTTCTGGATTGCGCACAGCTGTGGGGCCTTGGGATATGGACTGAGACCAGGGGTCAGAAGAAAGTGCTTGGGGGGAGGGGGCATGCTCAGGAAGGTGAGTACAACAAGCTCAGAATTGCGCAGACCCCAGGGGTTTCAAATGGTTCCAGAGCCTCCATTATCTTGACTTTAAACCAGGTCAGAATGAGAGAGTGTAAAAGGCCAGGGGTTATGTGGCATGGGCAGTATCACACTGGTTAAGCAACATTGGCTATTTGGGGATAACATTCAGTTTCTGAATGCTGGAAGGAAGCAGTGAGGTCAGGAAGTGCAAGAGGATAACCAAAAATGCACCCCTTCCCCCTTGGCGTGTGCCACTCCATTGTGGCTTCCATCTGCTGGCATCAATGTGGCTAGTAGCTCCAATCATGGACGCTTTAGATTGGTCCTCTTGGGCCTTGGGCCACTGAAGGACCAAACCCCACAGTCAGCTTTGGTGGACTTCACCCTGGACACTTCATGGTTTTAATCACAACACTTCCTTTCTAACCATATTTAATACAAGATTTCCTAGAAGAGGAGGTCAGAAGGGTTTAAATTTTGAGCCCTGGGGTTTAAATCTCACATATGAAGCTGCATTTTATTGGCTTGGCTTCTATCATTATTATACAAAGAAAATTTCACTGGATAGAAGGTAAAGTTGGAAAGAGCTACTTAATGTTCTAAGTTTAGGATTCACATACCAAACCCAAATGGGTCTGCCTACATGTGTTCTCACAAAGGCAGGCTGTTTCTGTGAGGATGGTTGTCTGGATACAAGCTAAATCCTCAGTGTTCCTAGTGAGACACTGCACTGTATCTAAACTGATTATAATTTTTGTTATTATATTTTAAGCTGCTGGTATATTCTCTTACATAACATATGTGTTTTTGCTCCATCCATACAACTATGCTGTGGGGTATGTTTTATGATTCCCACATCCCTATTGCTGTTTAAGTAGGCAAACTCAGACCAACTAACATCCAAAGCCTGTTTTCTTTCCATGTAACTTATAAGTACTTTTAAAGTCAGTTTCTAAATAAGAAATTCCATTGTAGGCTCATACATGGCTCACAGGTCTGATTTGCAAATATCCTGGATCTTTGCCACGGGTTGATAACCTGAATCAGTCCTAATTTAAAATTTAGTCTCAAATCAGGTATGGTAGCACACGCCTGTAATCCCAGCAACTCTGGAGGCTGAGGCAGGAGGATCATGAGTTCAAGACCAGCCTCAGAAACTTAGCAAGGCCCTAAGCAACTTAGCAAGACCCTGTCTCAAAATAAAAAATAAAGGGCAAGGATGTAGCTCAGTGGTAAAGCACCCAAAAGGTTCAATCCTTGGTACCAAAAAAAAAAAAAAAACCTCAGTAGTTGCAATCACAAGGGGGAAACAATGACATTTGTGGTACAAATCTGATCCTGTCACTCCCCATTTTCATAAGATAAAATCCAAATTCACTGGCATGGTTCACAAGGTCCTTGCTATCAGTCACTTCGTCTCACCCTTCTTGCTACTACTACAATTTCTCAAATTATTTCATGCTTTCTCTCACATCAGACCCTTTACATGTGATTGTTTCTCTACTTCTCTACTCTCCCCACAACAGTTGTATGTAACTCTTAGCCCCACTTAGAGGATTCTTCTTCCAGGAAGCTATGCCTGTACCTTCTGACCCCCAGTCTGGACTATGTTCTCTTCTTTGGATCCCAGCAGTGCCCAGCACAGCCCCATCAAAACAAGACTCATTCCCCTCTCCAGATTGCACATTTCTAATGTCTGTTCCTCTGGACATGGGCCTCATGAAGTGGGTTCATGCCTGTGTTCTGTTCTGCCTAGCATAGGAGCTTGCAAAGAGAATTTGTGGTTTTACATAACAAAAATTCTGGAGGAGTCTGGTCTAAATAAAATCCTCTTTGTTGCAGCTGATTTCTTCTCTGCTTTGGCTCTTACTCAGGTAGTTGCTTACCATTGGATGGCAAAGGTGGCGTCACCAGCAGCTCTAGGCTCACATCCTACCACTTTAGAAAATCCAACAAAAAGAGGACATCTCCATCTCCTCCAGTGGCTCTAGCATGAATCCCAGGGCAGACTCTCCTTGGCCCAACTTGGATCACATGGCCAAGCCTTGGTAGTAAGCTGAGAGGGTGAGAGTGATTCCCCAGAGGAAAATTAAGGAACTTTTGCCAGAAGGGTAATGGGATCTGGCAGGCAGAAATGTCTTGTGTGTACTCCATTCCCATCTGCAACTGGTGCTCTGAAGATGCCGTCTGCTGGGTCAACATTCTGCCCATAGGGACTAGGGAGGTATTTCCCATCTTGTCTTTAGGATCAAGGACTAATTTACTCTGAGATGAAGGTGATCATCAATGTGTCCACTTTAAGCTGCCTCATTCATAGACCCATTTATAGATTCTCCATAAGCCTGGTGCTGGCAGAAGGGAAGTCCCTAGCCCTGGAGTAACAAAAAGAGGGATGTACGTAGGAGTGGGAAATGGTCTTTATTTGCTGGACTGAGGTAACACCAGGTCCAGGAACCTAGATAGAAGCATCATCTCCAAGGCATACCTAGGAAAACAGCCATGTGCCTGTTTTCCCTCAGTGTCACACTGTCCTTCCTGTGCACACAAAGACGGTAGGTCAGGCTTTGTCTAACATCTCCAGGTGTTCACAACCATCCCCAGAATTTCCGCTCCACCCAGGCCTATTCAGGGAAATGGAGAAAGTTAAGCCTTTCTATCACTTCATCTGCCTCTGTCAATGATCTCATCCATTTACTCACCCTGTGGGATGTTTATGCCCATGGCCCAACCATCTGTATGGAGAAAAGGGCAGCTGCTGGGACCAGCCATGGGCACGTCTTCATTAACAGGGCTAAGGAAGAGAAAGTGAATCCTGTCAGGCCTCATGTAAAGGCCCAGTAGGGGAACTGGCACCAGAGACCCTGGGTCAGCTAGCCTCTTTCCTGACACACACCTTAGGGCAAGAGTGCCTGGGATCCTGCAGAGCTCACTGGAGGAGAGCCAAGTGCAGCCCCAGAGGGGAGTGAGTAAGGGGGTGGGGGAGCATGGATGCCTCCTCCCCTGGGCTGAGAGCATTGTTCTTTTCTTAAGGAAAGCAGCACCCAGCAGAGCTCATTTGACCACTGGACCCCTCCCTTTTCCTTCCCCATCTCTACATCCAATTTTTAGAGCAATTGAGTAGAATTATTTCCTAATATTTTTCTCGTTTTTGCTTTTAAATCACAGTTTATGTAACTAAAATCTGTTATGGTAAGTATTCCTCCCAGTGTCATATGCTAGGGGAAGAAACCTGTGCCCATAGAATTCATCCCTGATCCAGGATTTGCCCACAGAACCCCTACTTCTTTACCAAGCAGAAGCTTTTAAGAGACTAAGAACTAACATTTATGGATGCTTACCTGCATGAGGCACTATTCTGAGTAACTCATCTAATTCTTACAACAGACTTGTAAGATGCCGCTCTCTTTTATCCCCAGTTTAAAAATAAGGAAACTGAGACTCAAAGAGGTCACATAACTTACCCAGGTCCCTCCCACGCTGTTTCTGGTTGAGCCAGCCTTCACACCCTTACAGGCTGACTTCTTGAGACAACATCTGTAAGCACCACAGTCTGGTCACTTAGTGGCCTTTACAGTGTCATGTTGAGAACTCATCATGGAATACAAAATGGGCAAGAAACAAGTCAAGAAGGTATTGCAGTGGTCCAGGGACAAAGTGATGAGGGCCTCCGTCTGGACAGGAAAGGGGCCAGGAGTTGCTGAGGGAAGAGCTATTTAGGATACCAGAACCAGCAACTTAGAGAGGGGGCGGTGTTTAGACTAGGAGGTTGGTGCTTCCCCCTGGGTGAAGAGGAGAGATGTTGAGCCCCACTTAGTCATGCCAAGTGGGAGACACACAGAGGAAATAACCTGGCCTGAACGGTAGGAAGGAGTTACGGGCTCAGGGATCACCCAGCACACACATTTGGGAGTTCAGTGGCCAAGGAACAAATCACGTCCACAGGAGAGGTTGAGTTTGATTCTGCCTCTGCATCGCAGGGATGCCTCAAGAAGTGGACATGGGGAAGGAGGGAGGTTAGTGGGCTGAGGAGCCTCATGCAGGAAGCTAGGAGTAGGTGGGTGGGTGCTGGGTGTAGACAGGAGCAGGAAGGTTATCAGGGAAAGTGACAGAAATCTCTGAATGATTTTTGGTGATTTCTTCTAAGTCTGATAAAAATGAGTCTTTATGAAATGTTTTAGACTAATGTTCAGAGTTGCTATTCCTTTATTCCTCCAAAGTAATCCTTTTTTTTTTTTTTTTGGTACTGGAGATTGAACTCAGGGGCACTCGACCACTGAGCCACATCCCCAGCCCTATTTTGTGTTTTATGTAGAGACAGGGTCTCACTGAGTTGCTTAGCACCTCACCATTGCTGAGGCTGGCTTTGAACTCGCGATTCTCCTTCCTCAGCCTCCCAAAGTGCTGGGATTACAGATAGGCGCCACTGTGCCCGGCTCCAAAGTAATTCTTAAAGGCAGTGAAACAGGGAGCTATATGCTTCAACAGTCTCTAATATCCTAAAAGACCTTGTTCCTGGACACCTAGGCCAACAGAACACCTGTCAGACGTGTCTTATCAGTGGAATCACTTAAAGGGATGCACTGGGAAAGGCGGCAAAAGGCAGATTCTTAAAAACAGAGAAGCAGTGGGACCCATTTGTGTGGGTATGAGGAGGGCAGAGGTGGGGTGCATCCTACTGGTGAAAGGACGCTTCTTTGATAACTGGTTGTTTCGTGGCCTTCTCTGGTCTGGACTGCTCATTATGCTCTGTGCTGTTGGTGTCATAGGCCAGCAGTTGGCACGGGCCACATGGACTTCTTGCAAGGCTCAGAACACTTCTTGCTATTGCCTGCCTTTTTTTTTTTTTTTCTTTTCTTTTCTTTCTTTTTTTTTTTTTCCTCATAGGCTTGAACTAGAAAAGCATAGAGTTGGAAGGTGAAGGTTTAGGTTTAAAAAAAAGGATGTGGTTTTTCCTGAGCTTCTCAGAGTTGCTAGAAAAGAAGTTTAACAAGACTGTTATACTGTTACCCCATTGTTACTGACCAATTACACAATTACCATAAAACATTTGGGAGATATAGAAAGAAGAAATGTAAAACATCCATAATCTGACAACCACTATTAAACATTTGGACACATTTCTTGCCAATTTTTTCCTGATTATAACCTTTTTTAGCTTATTTTGCATGATTATGATTAAATCAGATCCTTATACAATTATATGGCTGGTTTTTTAAAGCTAATGTTGTAAAGAGCTGTCCTTAAACTACAGATTTTAGTTTCATTTATCAACCAAAACTCTTTTACTAGTTGATGAGCAAATCCAGGCCTTTCTGGATTACAGCTGGGCGAGAGGTGGCAGCAGGGCGGAAGGCAGTGGGGCGCTGGACCTTGGTAGCCCGTTTCGAGCCCTGTGCAGGAACAAGTGAATGCTGAGGGTGCGGGGGTCTTGTGTGGGTCCTGAGGAGCCCTTCCATTTTCCCACCTAGTCTAATGTTCAGTGGTAGACATGCTCAAGAATGATGAGAAATTTAGTCCCTAGCCTCCCAGAGGTGCCTGCACCCTAGAACTAGCCTTATTTAACAGATCCTTGAACCTCCCACAACTGTGGAAGGGAGAGCACTGCAGTTCCTCTTCTTCATCCAAAGGAGGAGGAATGTGCATGAGCTGCTCCTTGCCTGTCAGGGCCTGGTGGCCTCCACATGACTCGAGCTCACTGACTGACTCCTGGAGCTCTGTTTGTACCTTCTATGCAGTACTGCATCATGTGGTGGAAATTTTAAGTAGCTTATTTGTTCTGAGTTTAGAATTTTTTTAGTATATGTTAGTTTGTTAATTAGTGAGTTATGGGGAAGATTTGTGTTATCCAAGGATGAAAATAGGATCATGGATAGTGCTTTTTTCAGACTGCTCAGTGTCTCCAAGACATGAACAAACGGTTTATTTGCTTGCAGAGAAGTATACTGTCAGCCAGGGAAAAGCCGGTCTTTCTCTGCCCCTGGCTAAATTATGTGAGTGTGGCACAAAAATTAAAACACCCAATGTAATAATGAAACAATTTAACCAATCATTTATATTAAATGAGTTTATGGCAATGCTTTTTCTCTCCATTTTGTATGCTCCTTTCTTAATCTGACCCAAATTGTTTCAAGATTGACTTCAGCAGAGCCGGGCATGGTGGTGCATGCCTGTAATCCTAGCAGCTAGGGAGGCTAAAGCGGGAGGATTGCAAGTTTGAGGCCAGCCTCAGCAACTTAGATCTTGTCTCAAAATAAAAAATGAAAAGGGTTAGAGATGTAGCTCTGTAGTAAAGCACCCCTGAGTTCAATCTGCAGTACCTCCCCCCCGCCCCCAAAAAAAAGATTGCCTTCAGCATGACTTGCAGGAAAATCACACATTTTGGAAGTAGGCCCACATGGGTTGGAATCCTGGCAGTAGTGGTCACTGGCCAAGTTTTCTCAGCAGTGAGATGTACGCAGTGACACCTATCTCCTTGGGTGACCAGAGGATTGTGTGAGATGAGGTTTGTGAAGTAGTATCCCCTAGAGGATTGACCCTTGGTCAGCAGCAGTCATTATCTCTTCCCACCACTATTTCCCGAAAGGCCACCCTGGCTGGTGGCTCCAATGGCCTGGCCAAACATTTGGATCCTAAAATGAGACCACTAGCACTCTGTGACATGCACCCAAGGATTCATGTGGAAAATAGAAACAGCCAGCTTTCCCAAAGATTGAGGGTACTAAAGCATGTCTTTAATGGGGATCTTAAATTCAAACTTACTGGTTGGCCAAACCCTGGGTGGAGACCACCTGTGTTTGTGGAGTTGCTCAAAAAACAGTTTTTCAGAATTCCCATCTAAATACTTTGGATTTGATGCTAGCAAGAGCACCCCTAAAAACTTTCAGCAAAGGTTTTGTGATCTCTTAGGAGGAAAGGTACTGCACAAATCACTTGTAAGTGCACAAAAAGAGGAATCATGCCTGAATTGCTTTTTGGGAGAGAGAAGCTCCAGGAGTTATCATGTGGACTCAGATCATTTCCTGCGTTGTCTGTTTTCCCATTAACCCTCAGCATGGTCCCTTGCCTTTGGCCTCCACTCAGAGAGCTGCTGACCCACCCAACCGTGGTATGCAGTGGGACGGCCTTGGCAGCATTGCCCTGCAGCATGCTCCTGCCCCTCCAAGTTGTCAGTCTTCTGCCCCGAGGTGTGTTTTCCATCCATGCCAAAATTTGCCTCTTATTTCTGACTTGTGGCAACTTGTCTTGATCCCTGGATAAACAGAAAGGATCCGTCATTCCCTCTGGTGTTTCAGTCCAGGCTTTGCCCTGCTCCGCCAAAGCACACATTGTCCATGCCCCATTTCCTACTGTCTTTGTATTAAAGGTAATGGACACCTTCAGCCCTGAGTTTGGTGGGTCCAGTCCCCCATCAACTTCTGACCAATGGCTGAGTTTAAGAAGGGAGTTTCTTTGTGCCCTTACATATTTTCTTTCGGTTCCTCCTGTGGTACTAAGGATCAAACCCAGGGCCTCACACTTGCCAGGCAAGCACTCTACTACTGGACTGCATCTCCAACCTGGTTATTTTGTTTGTTTGTTTGTTTGTTTAATAGTTTTTAGTTGTAGATGGTACACAGTATCTTTATTTTATTTATTTATTTTTATGTGGTGCTAAGGATCGAACCCAGTGCCTCACACGTGCAAGGCAAATGCTGTCCCACTGAACTACAACCCCATCTCCTCCAACCCTTTTTAAATTTTTTTATTTTTTTATTTTAAAGCAGGGCCTCCCTAAGTTGCTCAGGCTGGCCTCCAACTTGTGATCCTCTTCCTGCCTTAGCCTCCCAAGTTGTTAGGATGACAGGTGTGCACTACCACACCTGGCCATATTATATTTCTTAATCCACAAATTTGGTCATTTCCATAGTAAGCAAAGAGTGTCCAAGAAGCTAGTTTCAAATTGACACTTTTTTGGTACCAGTAATAAAGAGATATTTCTCAGAGAATGTCAAGTCTGATTTGTACCTAAAAAGACATTTGTTTTGAAGTACTGCTTAATGCATAATGGGAATACTTCATCTGCTGGGCTCAGGAATGCAGATGGCAGTGACCCTGCCATGGTT
>PVHX01016563.1:29407-43077 GCA_004024805.1 Geosciurus inauris | reverse complement strand
TACACAAAGTAATTGAACTACTTACTATGTACTAAAGATAGTTCTGAGGATAATTTGTATTAGAAAAGGCCTCTGAATATGTATTTACTTAAGATGCAGACTAGAGCCGGGCGCGGTGGCTCAAGCCTGTAATCCCAGCACTCAGGGAGGCTGAGACAGGAGAATCGCGAGTTCAAAGCCAGCCTCAGCAATGGCGAGGAGCTAAGCAACTCAGTGAGACCCTGTCTCTACATAAAATACAAAATAGGGCTGGGGATGTGGCTCAGTGGTAGAGTGCCCCTGAGTTCAATCCCCGGTACCAAAAAAAAAAAAAAAAAAAAAGATGCAGACTAGAGTTTATTTTATAGTCAGGTGTCTGCTTTTTTGAGAGTACATTTTTTTCTGATAAAATTCTTTACCCCACATTTACTTGATAGCACAATCAAAAGGATAATCGTCTTTGCGGAAAAACATTTGAAGACTCCCTCAGTTTCCAGTAGCATCTCTTTTTATTCTTTATTCAGATGATTCTCTTGAAGACTTGTGTATCATTCTTGTCAGTTTGTGTCTCCTTCAGTTGTTGTTTGTGCTAGTTGCCTTGCTTATGACTTAATAGTTCTTTAACATCACTTTAATGACTATATGAAAACCTACTACAAGGATTTACAGATTGACTTTGTGATGAACTTGCATTGTATTGTTGAATTCTGAATGATTAGTGACAAAATCACTGTCTTAGTTGGGAAATATATAAAGAGAAGGGAGAGACATTTGAGTACAGATTGATTTTTTAATGAATGATCTGTTCCTTTATAAATATATTTGTGATATGTTGCCTTTTATTTATGTAGTTTTTAAATGGATCATAATTTTAAAAAGATGACTCCACTCCCATATGGCATTAATATTTGAGGAAGGAGTGAGTTAACTATTTTGTTGAGTATAAGGATAGATAGATGAAATTTCTGTGAAAGCTACACTACTTTATTAAAAGTAGAAAGTTGATATTATAAGGTAATGAAGTTTAAATGAAAGAAGATATACAAAGTAAGTAATTAAGGTAAGGGCAAGATATTATTATCAAGGTTTTTAAGAAACAAATACCATTCTAGATAGAAGAAATGCAGTACCTAAAGTTGCAGTAATATGAAATACATCACACCTTGTGTCATGGAGCATGAGATATAAATGATCATGAAGTTCTTTGTTAAAGTTTGAGCTTTTCCCTGCAATTGAGAAAAAATTCTGGCCATTTATGTGCCAGTTATTGTGCTAGGATTAGAGACACAAAGATGAATGAAAACAAAGTTTTGTCTTTAATAAAGCACTGCAAAGACAGACATATAAAACAGTAATGTTATATGCTAAATGTTTTACTGGAGATATGCACAGAGTGCTATAATAGAGCCTAGGTGGGTATAGGGTACAGATTACATGCTGTTTTCTGGCAGATATTTGAACTGTCTTCAAAGGTGAAGAGTTAGCTAAGAGAGTCAAGGGGAATAGTTTAAGAAAAGGGAATTGTGTGAAGTGAGTAGGTTATAGGGCTAACAGGTTGGTTTATTTATACAAATAAAAGTAACTTGGTGCTTCAGAAATTGATTAGGATCTCTTGCCTTCAGAGCTGTGTATTTTAATCTAATAGGTTTTTAAATGATAGAACTAAAATGTTTACATTGGGTAAAGTTTTGCCTTGCTACTAAATGAAAAAGCTATGCATGTGATAGTGTTTATGCTTTTATTTATTTATATATTTGTTTGTTTGTTTGTTTGTGGTTCTGGGGATTGATCCCAGGGACTTGGAATGCTAGGCAGAAGCTCTGCTATTGAACTTTCTCCCCCAGCTCCTCTGCTGTATTTTTTTTTTAAATTTGTTTTAAGTTTGAATGGATTTATATTTACTAGTTTTAAGAATGGATTTAATATTTCTAACATGTAAATGGATAGTTGTTAGGTGAATATTCCAGCCTTGAAATTAACTTGAGTTACAACATCTGTCATGTGAACAGTCAAGCAGTGGTTGTAGAACTTGCTTCTGTATGTCCTTTTCTCTATGGACATAGCACATTTTATGTCTAAGTTACTCCTTCCTGAGATGTGGATAATACCTGAAATAATTATATCTTTACAGGATGAATGCTATCAAGTAAGACAAGTATTTGCTCAGAAACTTCACAAAGGCCTTTCCCGATTACGGCTTCCACTTGAGTATATGGCAATCTGTGCCCTTTGTGCTAAAGATCCTGTAAAAGAGAGAAGAGCTCATGCTAGACAGTGTCTGGTAAAAAATATAAATGTAAGACGCGAGTATCTGAAGCAACATGCAGCTGTTAGTGGTAAGCATACAGGGAAATAAAAAGTATACTTTCCAACCTGCCAGTTTCACTTTAAGAATATAAAATATTAATGTTACTTATTATATTTAAATTGGCACTTATTAAGAAGTTAGCATTTTTTCATAACTACTTTGCATTTAACATAAAGGTCATTTAAAAACTATAAATGCATGGATATTTAAATTTGAACCTGTATCTTTTTAAGTGAATGACTAAATGGCCAGGAAAATACATAGTTACATTGGAGGTACTTTCAACATAATGATGAAATTTGTACATTTATGTAGATTGTCTAAACTTTACTTTTAGTGGGATAAAAGTACAAGTCTTTGATCTTTGTTGTTTGTTCTCATGTATAGCTGACATTAATAACAACAGGTGCTTGTGTGCCTACTTTTCATCTACTCGCCTTACCCCTTCAAGGTTAGCTGGTATGCCTATGCCTCTTGACTTCTAGGATTTGTTTAACAAATAACATTAAAATCTGTCCATTTATCCAACTCAGAAATCAGAGGCATTCTTCATACTTTTTTCCCCTTACTCATTAGTCACCAATTCCTGTTAATTCTTCCTCCAGATGTCTTGAACATCTGTCCTCTATTCTCCTAGCTTGTTACATTTCCCTTGGGTCATTGTACATACTCCTAATTGCCTCCCTGTTTAAATGTTTCCCTGCCTCTGTCCCCCAATTTTACCCACTACTGTGCCACATTGATACCAAAATTATCATTCTAAAACACATTTCTTATTACATTACTTTCTTGCTTGAAATCCATGAGGATTCTTTATTGCTTATGAGGTAGAGTTGAAAACATTTCTCATGGCTTTTTATAGTTTGCTCTCAGTCTGAGTTTCAAGTTTTCTCTGTTGTTTCCTACTATGAACTCTGTTCTTCCTGCTATAACCTCAATGACTTGAAATTTGTGGAGCCATCTTTTTTCTCTGTTGTCAGCTCTTATCTGAGAATTGTCTCTCCCAGAAAAACAAATAAATAAAACAAGTAAGCATGATTTGTACCTTTTGAATTCTTTAAAAATATAGTTTTGGTGTTATTGCATCACTGTGGCCCTCTTTGCTTTTTTTTACTTCTTCATGTTGGAAAAAGTGAGGGCTATACAGTCACATCCCAGGTCTGCAATTTAATCCATGCCTTAGTTTGCTTATTTGTAAAAATTGGTACAATCATGCTTGCTTCTTGTTGTGGTTGTGAGGATTAAACATTTATGTATGTAAAGCACTTAGCATAATGGTTAGCCTAAAGAAGTTATCAGCCAATACTAGCTGTTTATTTTGGAGCACTTTTCACATTGCAGATAGCTTCTGTCTCTGTTTATTCTTTAATGTGAGATCTTTACCTAATCTTACTCATCTTTATACTTTTAGATTCTAGTAGAACATAGTAAGCACTGAATAAATATTTGATAGAATTTAATTTGAAGTTCACTGAATTTTGAGCCGTGTTACTTTTCTTCTATGCTTACTCTTAAAATGAATGGCATTATACAGAAACTAGTCTAAGTTCAGCAACAGAAATAAAGAAAATCTGGTACTTTATTGACACATAAGATACTATATTCCAAGTTGAACATCTGATTTAAGTTTTTATTTGTAGTATAAGAAATTTAAATGGGATTATTGTGAATATGAATCCCACTTGTTTTGCATACCCTTGATTAAAGCTAGTTAGGATTACCTTTCTGACCTCTGTAACAGAATTTGTCACACAATCAACATATATAACTATTTGAATTTAAACTGAAAAGATTGTTTTGATATTTAAAACATCCTAAAAACTCCATTCCTTATTTTCATTCCTTTATGTCTGTTGTTCTCTTACAAATAGAATTAACTATTTCTATTTTTGTGCCACACTGACTGAAAGATTTACTAGAAGTTTTTCATTTTTTTAGCAGCTTAGAATATTAAACACAGAGCTGCTCATAATATCAGGAAAAAATGGATTTGATGTCTCTCAATCTTGAATATAGTTTGTATGGGTCATTTTTTTCATATGTATTTGGAAACTGAAATATTTGTCTTTGAGCCTCAGCACATGGTGTGTTTAGTAGGCATTTCAATATTGGATGTGATAGATGAGTGAATAAACTGTTTAATTTATTATGTTCCTCAATGCAGGGTATTTCAATATATTTTTCTTCTAGCTGTATTGTGGTAATAGTAGGATACAGGATATGTAGTATGAAAGAGAGACTGTGTAAGATTTGATTTTCTAACCTGGATGTTTTTGTTTTGTTTTTTCTTTTTCTTTTCTTCTTCTTTTATATATTTTTTTTCTTTTTCAGAAAAATTATTGTCTCTTCTACCAGAGTATGTTGTTCCATATACAATTCACCTTTTGGCACATGACCCAGATTATGTCAAAGTACAGGATATTGAACAACTTAAAGATGTTAAAGAGTAAGACTTTTTCCATCCCATTTTCATATTTTCTGAAAGTTGTTTTTCCCCCTTACTGCTGATAATGGGATCTCATTTATAATTAGTTTATTGACGTGTTTCATTTCTTAGGAGTTTAGGGTTCTTTTCTCTTATTTGTCCTTTTATTTGTCTATTTTCATATCATCTTTTCACATTACATTTCTTAGGTAACTTCCCAAAACTTAATTTAGCATAATTAAAATACTTTGGTTCTGTTTCTCTACCAGTCTGACATTTCTTTTCTATTGAAGTAATCCATTAAAAGTTCTATTCCAGTTCTTATCTTTTCCTGTTTCCTTCTGAAACTGTAGTTTTCATATAAGTTGAATTAATAATCTCCTTTACCCACATAGTAAGCATATTTTTCTTTGCAGTAACTGTCTTCCTCCATAAAAAGAGATATAATGGTCTAATTTCATAATGAGCCAAATTCATAACCAAGGAACTATTCCCACTTATGATTTCATTGGTGTTTTTGAAATTAGAGTTCATGACATTTGTAAATTCTTTCAAGCATTATTGTTGAGAGACTGCAAATGCCTGGGTATAGAATATGGGGATACTGTGGTATTTAGAAAAGTTTTAAGACCAGCATGGTTTTGGTTTTTTTTGTTTTTTGTACTGGGGATTGAACTCAGGGGCACACGACCACTGAGCCACATCCCCAGCCCTATTTTGTGTTTTATGTAGAGACAGGGTCTCACTGAGGTGCTTAGCACCTTGCCATTGCTGAGGCTGGCTTTGAACTCGCCATTCTCCTGTCTCAGCCTACTTAAGTGCAGGGATTACCGGTGTGTACCACTGTACCCAGCTCAGCATGGTTCTTTAAATAAGCGTGAACATTTGGTCTTCTTTTTGTTATAGTAAAAGATGACATTTGTGATTTTGAATCAGTTCATTTATTATACCTTTAATATCCAAGTGAAGGAAAATAATTATTGGTTTCCTAATTCATAGAATTTTTTTACAGTTAAATATTTGAGATATATCAGAATAAAATTAAAATTAGTAGTAACTTCTTATGGCAAAGGAAAAAGCTATTACCTAGTTTCTTTGCCACAATCTCTATTTCTAAAAAATAAGCAAATAATTCTCCATAAATGCATTCTGTGTTGGAGGGATTATGACAAATATAAACTTCTAGTAACCATTCTGTATCAGAGAACATTGATTTATTCTCTGGAATTAATAAATCATCTCCCCTCCCCCCCGCCATTGGGAATTGAACCCAGGAACACACTACCACTGAGCTCCCCCAGCCCTTTTTTATTTTTTATTTTTTTGGTACCAGGGATTGAACCCAGGGGTACATAACCACTGAGCCAAATCTCCAACCCTTTTTATTTTTTATTTTGAGACGATCTCACTAAATTGCTGAGGCTGGCTTTGAACTAGTGATCCTCTTGCCTCAGTCTCCCAAGCTGCTGGAATTATAGGCATGTACCTTCATTCCTGGCTTCGCTGTCTTTTTTAATTGCCCAGTATTTCCATGAGTAATTTTCATTCTACCAGAGAGCTGGTCTAGAAGAACCATGTCTCAGATCCTAAAGATTTTTTTTTAACCTTTTTAGAATATCTTGCTTTATGTTTTTCTCTTTTCTCCCATATTTTCTCCTTTGTACATCAACTATAACTGTGTCTCTTTCTGTCTATGTAATACAGAGAGAAGCACTTTTGGATTTTTATTGAATAGAATTTTGTGTAATTAAAACTGGGCTACTGAAAATTTCTGTTAATTTGTCCCAAACTAAGCAAAGATAATATGTATAGTTGTCAATCATAACTTTTTCCTTTCTGATTTATTAATTAAGAATCCTAACCCTTTAATAAAGTAGTTGTAATCTTTTGAGACTTCCCATCAGGATTTGAGTCAGTTTTGGATGTCTGAGGCCTCACTTGATCTGTGGCTCAACTATTCCTTTAGGCACTTTTCTCTTGGTATAATATCACAGACTAAGATCACATCATTCTTTCCACTTTTTTTTTTTTTTAACCTTCTTCCTTGGGGAATCTAATGAGATGAAGAAGGGGAATGGGTCTTAGCAACCCATGTATGCATTGCTAACCTACTGTGATATGTGTGTGTGCTATGTCCTTTTAATTTTTTCTCCTCTTGGGGTTATAATCTAGCTCTGTTATATTTAGAATTAATGTATCTGTATTTAACAAAAGTATTTTTATTTTTTATTTCCTTTTTTTTAGATGTCTTTGGTTTGTTCTGGAAATATTAATGGCTAAAAATGAAAATAACAGTCATGCATTTATCAGAAAAATGGTTGAAAATATTAAACAAACAAAAGATGCCCAAGGACCAGATGATGCAAAAATGAATGAAGTATGTAATAATTCTTTTGTAAATAATTATGATTCCATGTTGATATAAACATTTGGTTGTGGGGTATGAAACTGTAATTATTAATTTATAGATTTATTTAACAATTTTTTATTGATAGTAATTAGATTTACTAATATAAGATTAGTAGTAATTCTATTAGAAATAAATAATAAAAACAATAGTGTAAGCCAAAATGCTTATGCTGACAATTGCTTTCATTAGTTTACTTTTTAGACTGGATGAATGTTATAGAATTACTTCTTATTTGCAACATTTAGGATGCCAACTTAAATACCTACTTTTTTTTTTAAATTTGATTGCAGAAACTATACACTGTGTGTGATGTTGCTATGAACATCATCATGTCAAAGAGCACCACATACAGTTTGGAATCTCCTAAAGACCCAGTACTACCAGCCCGTTTTTTCACCCAACCTGACAAGGTAGTTACTTGAGATAAAATGCATTTCAGCACTAGGGTGTGAGAAGATGAGGAAGTATCCTTACCAAGAGTTGACCCACTACTATGCCATGGAAAGATTGCCATTAGTTTTTAAAATGTGGTTCAAGACCAAAGTATGGGCCAGATTAGAAGATACAGTGGTTTAGAGTTGAGTTAGGATGATCTAAAGTTGGCTTCAGAGTTTGAAACCATACTAAGAGCACAGGCAAAAATATGAACAAAGCATAAGGATTTATGAGTTAATGGCCACTGATCCAAATGGGAAAAAGAGTGTAGATAAAAATAGTGTGTCTTTAGCTGTGTGTTAAGGGTGGGCACCAGTGACTGTAATGTGAATTGAACTCTACCCTCCATGCATATATGATTATGTCAAAATGAAGCCAACAGTTACATATAACTCTAATGTACTAATGAAAGCCAAAAAAAAAAAAAAAAAAAGTGAAGTTATATAAACCCTTGATTAGGGTATGAAGATAGGTGTGTAGAACAGATCCTGGAACAGGCCAAAGACTCTAGGAATACTGTAAGAGCATTTTCAAATCACTCTCCAAAAAACTAAAGTGTTGTATGCAATGCAGAAGGTGTTTTCCACATTCCCTATTATAGATTCATAATTTATCTAAGTATATTGAGTAACAGTCTGGAAACCACCACTGTCTTCCTTTTTGGCTTTAAAGCAATATGCCAATTAAGATCTTACCAATATATGTAGATTTGAAATAGCCTTGTAGGTTTACCAAATAGCTAAAGGGGCTGTGTGCTTTTAGGAATTCACTTTGATGTGAGCAAGATAACAGGAGTGTATGTGGTCTGTCTGAAGAGTGTTATTAGAGGAGCATGTATTTACTGATGCAGTCTTATCATATCGGGGCTCAAATATGTTTTGTTAATAATTGTAATTTGTACAAAGTTAGTTTTAGTTTATTAATAGGAGTTAAAATCAGTGACTGAAATTTTGTGTCTCAACCGATTAGTTTAAATAAGTATGTCCTTTAAAACAGAAAACCTATTCTGTGCATTGTTGGCTTTTAACCACCTTGTAAATGTAGTATTTCACTAGTCACTGACTCCTTTTTTCTTCTTGCTTGTAGAATTTCAGCAACACCAAAAATTACCTGCCTCCAGAAATGAAATCATTTTTCACTCCTGGAAAAGTATGTTTTAAGAATCATTTTTAATTTTATGTGGAGGTTTATTTAATATAATTAATTAATGGTCTACTTATATTATTATTCCCTTCTTTAAAATTTTGTGTATCTAAGCCAGGTGTGGTGGCGCATGCCTTTAATCCCAGCGACTCAAAGGCTGAGGCAGGAGGATTCCAAGTTCAAAGCCAGCCTTAACAACTTAGCGAGACATTTAGCAACTCAGCAAGACCCTGTCTCTAAATAAAATATAAAATAGGGCTGGAGATGTTACTTAGTGGTTGAGCACCCCTGGTTCAATCCTCAGTACCAAAAAAAAAAAGAAAGAAAAAGTTGTGTATCTAATGGTAGGAAATATAATCAACTGTCTTTCATTACTAGTAAGAAATAATTGTATCTTTTATATAGATGCAAACTGAGATACACAAACTTAACGTTTTAGCTGTGATAAAACTCAAGAGACTTTGATCCTTGGACTTCTTTATCTTAAATTTAAGATAAAAATCTTAAGGTATCATCTTATGTTCTTTAGCAGTAAGAGTCTTAAATTATCTATTTTCATTATTGACTGTGTATTTTAATTGTCTTCATTTTCTGTGTAAGCCTTTCCCTCCGGATAACTTAAGAAACTCAACCTTTATGTTGTCTATATATTTAATTTGCTCAGGTGATACTCAATTTATAATCCTGGTTTTTCTTAAAGATAGGCACATTTTTCATGATTTATATGTAAATAAATAGCAGATATTATTTATTGTTTGACATGTAAGTTTCTTTAGTTTTAACCAAATAGAAACATGGATTTCTCATTTCAGCCTAAAACAACCAATGTTCTAGGAGCTGTTAACAAGCCACTTTCATCAGCAGGAAAACAATCTCAGACCAAATCATCACGAATGGAAACTGTAAGCAATGCAAGCAGCAGCTCAAATCCAAGCTCTCCTGGAAGAATAAAAGGGAGGCAAGTACATAAGTATCACACTTTACATTTAACAATTTCAGTGAAGCTATGAGATCTAAAATGATATAACTCAAACATTAGAAGTCAGTGAATGGAAATTAATGCATAATTTTCCCATTTAACATTGGTAGTCACAAATTCATATTTATTTGCTTGCTTATTTTCAGTAGAGACTTTATCTTATTAGCTTTTTATATATGACCTTGTTGGAGTGTTCTATATTTGTACACATAACCATTTCTAACTTCAGTATCTTATTCTTATAAAACTGTTAACTAATGATGCATCCATATTTAGAACACAGTCATTAAAAAATGATGAGATATGAGCTAGCATGGAATATATAATACTTTAATGAGTGAAAAGGCAAAGAGTTATGGTATCTTTGTTTTGAAAAAGATTTATAGTCACATTTGTTTGTACATGCATAGAAAATTTTTGGAAAAATAGAACAAATCTCAATAGTGTTCATGATAACCTAGTATAGGAGAGAGATCATTTTACATTATTTGGTACCGTTTGATTTTTTTTTTTTTACTATGTATGTGTGTGTGTAAACTTTTTGTTTAAAAACAGTTTTAAAAATGATGCATTTTTTTCTTTTAAAGAAAGAACAAATGGAAAAAATAATTCACTGTTTTGCTGGTTTTAGCACAAGGACATCATTTTTTAAGCAGCAGATCATTATACAGGGCTAAACTCTGCTGTTTGTTGGTCCTTGCCATGTAATTAGGAAAGGCTGTTTCTTGCATTGTTCATAACCAGTCAGTAAAGGAAGGAGGAGATATTAATAAATGTCTTACCAGTTTTCTTGGATTTCCATGGTAAGGAATTTGGATTTGATTTTAAGTGACCTGGAAGATATTCAGGAGTTTAGAGATCTAATTTATGCTTTTTAGAAAAATTGCCTTGATTTTCTAGGGAGAATGTACCGTAGAGGAACTAAAGTTGAGGTAGAAAAATCAGTTGGTAATCCGCTAATAGTAAGTAGTATAGGGAAGGAATCAAGAGGGAGGATAATGACAAATAGTCAAATCTATCATTTATTTTGATGTTAGATCTAAATGGCTTTAATGGATTTATTAGATGTGAACAGTTAGGAAAAGAGTATCCAGGTTTTCTTTGCTTGAAAAAGTAGATATATAGTGGTACCATTTACTGAGATATAGAAATCTTGAGGAATAACAGACTCTGTGTTCATGTGTGTATGTTGAGGGGCAGAGTATGGAAGCAGAGTGTCTGAAAAACTGTTTTGGCTCATGTTAAAGTTCAAGTTCGTATTAGAAATTCAAGTGAAGTATTAGGCAGACAATTGTATATGTGACTTTAGAACTCAGAGTAGCTGGAACAGATTGAAATTTATGGTTCAACAGCATATAAACAGTTTTAAGAAGCAGATAAGGATGAGATGGAAGGCTGCACCTTTATAAATTCATGAGAGCATGTGCTGTTAATTCATTTAACAAGTATCGATTAAGTGCCTGTTCAATGCCAGTCAGATTCAAGTGCTTAGCCTACATTTACTTACATTGGTAAGTAAATTTTGACAGAAGAGCCATTCTCACATTCTAACAGGGGCAAGTAGTCAGTGAATGATAAACATAATAACTAAAGTGTGTTAGAGAAAAGAAGAAAATGGAAGGGAAATAAAGGAATGGGGACAGGGCAGGTTGCAGTGTATGCCAATCTTAATTTATTAACAAAATAGTTTTAATTTGCTTTATGTTTCCACTCCAAAACAGAATTTAGGTTTTAGAAAGACTTAGGGTAAAAAAACCTGAATTTATGATTTTTAATTTCCTTACTATATTAAATGAGCATCATTGCTTATTGATTTAGTGCTAAATAGGATAGAACAAAGCATTCATCTTCAAAAATGAATGAAACTTTTCCTCATAAAGCTGTAAAGTTATATACTAGGAAAGAGAAAAGACTTTTAAGGTTATTTGATTGTAATAACAATTGTAAATGTCTGTATTCAAAGGCTTGATAGTTCTGAAATGGATCACAGTGAAAATGAGGATTACACAATGTCTTCACCTTTGCCGGGGAAAAAAAGTGACAAGAGAGACGACAATGATCTTGTAAGGGTGAGATATTTGGTTTGATTTTATAATACTTTTAATAATAATTTTACTCTATTCATTGCAGTTCTTACACTGAAACTAATTAATGTTGTTATCAAATTTGGCATTTGATTTTTGTTTTGTTAATTTGGTTACAAATTTGAGTTTATAATTACCCTCTATGCCATGCGATTTCTTTATATTGTATTTATATGTTTATCATTCTGATAATTATCTTAATTCTTCTTGTCTTTGGAATCAAACATGCATGTTCCATACTCAAAACTGCTTGGTTTTGTTTGTTTTTAAAATTTTTTTTAAACACAGTATGTTTAGCCTTAGAAAAGGGAAATGGAATGAGGGTCCTAAAGCCTTCTCCACTGACTTCATTTCTTGAACCATTTACTAAATAAGCTTCTAGTAAAGGTAGGAAATATTACAGTTTTCATCAAGTTCTCCTTCTGTTTTTAAACTTTAGCAGAAATGACTTCTGTGATAGACCCAATTTATAAATGTCAGTTGAAAACAAATTTGGTCATGTTTTACTACAGATAGAGAATATATGAGTATAACTCAGTAGCCTTAGTAATTTGACTTATTTGGACTGTTCACTTCAATTCTAAACATTTCTTGAATTATCGATTAGGCTATTTGAATCATTGTCCATATTTGTGAGGAAATATTTGTGGATATTTAACTGATTAGGTATACAGAACAAGTGAATTAGCTCAAATGAATTGTTGGTTCTCTTTCATTGTTATTATAATGATAATACTTTTCTATTAATGGTTATAACAATAAAGTCAATGTGTTTGATAGAGGGTGGGAGGTTATCAATAAAATTATTTTATTTGAAATATTAGTGCCCCTCTTGTCTTCCATTGGCCCAACATTACATAGTCCAAGACGTTTAAATTATTTTCAGATTTCTTCAGTAATTGATCTTGCCAGATTGTTTCTCTCTCCACATAAGAAGAAATTATGATCTCAAAATTCTTACTGAATCCTCATTCTTTATACTGTAATTTTTATTTCTTATTTTATTCATGTATTTTTTTGTATCAGGGATTTAACCCAGGGGTGCTTAACCACTGAGCCATATCCCCAACCCTTTTTATTTTTTATTTTGAGACAGGGACTTGGCTAAATTGCCTAGGGCCTTACGAAGTTGCTGAGGTTGGCTTTGAACTAGCAATCTTTCCTGCCATAGCCTCCAGGATCACTGGAATTATAGGCATGCACCACCAAGCGTGACTATACTGTAAATTATTATATTAATTAACTGTTGATAAATTTCACCTAAGCAGAATTAAAAGTTGATAGCCAGCCAGGTGTGGTGGCGCAAGCCTGTAATCCCAGCACTTAAGGAGGCTGAGACAGGAGAATCGCGAGTTCAAAGCCAGCCTCAGCAATGGCGAGGTGCTAAGCAACTCAGTGAGACCCTGTCTCTACGTAAAACACAAAATGGGGATGGGGATGTGGCTCAGTGGTCGAGTGCCCCTGAGTTCAATCTCCAGTACCAAAAAAAAAAAAGTTGATAGCCAGAAAGGAATTCTGTTATCTGGATTTATAGAAGAGAACTTTTGAGTTGGAAAGGTATTTTTGTCTTGTGGTTATCATTGTTTGTTACTGTAGAAAATCCTTCATTTTTAAGAGTTGGTTTCTATGTATTTGAAAATGTGTTAAGTGGAGAACTCAAGGTTTTTTTTTTGTTTTGTTTTTTTTTTTGCTTGCTGGAAATGGCAGCTAGGTCACTTCCATATTGTACCATTCCCATTTTTGCATTGCCCCCCCCCCCCCAGTATAGTTGGGAAATGTGGCTTTTATTGACTTTTAATGTTGCAATACATAAATTTCATATTTAACTGCCTTTTGGAGCAGTACAAAGTCTATTTTTCATGAAACAGTTTTGAATTCCTGGACTCTTGAGATTTATTTGTTACTAT